>OY720682.1:30106586-30157586 GCA_963170755.1 Amphimallon solstitiale | reverse complement strand
AAATAAGAACAATCAACAACAAGAAAATCCTGCACCATCGCAGCAGAAAACTAATTAACTACCAAAATTATATTTATCACTGTTTAATCATCCATGATTTAACCTGTGAATTGTACGGTAAATAGACAAAACAGTCCATTAATTACAGTGAACACTGATTGAAGTAATTGGATCGCTTTTTTAAATCAACTAAATGGTTCGATCGATATCGGAAGAATGAATTGACAAGAACACGAGGCCGGGTTACAAGGTGTTAAGGCGACATCTAGCAGGTTGAAGGTCAATTGTTACATAAAATATTTAAAAGATAAGGGACAGATTGATAAGAACCAAGCAAAGAAATAATTAAATAGAAATAATCGCAGATAATTATGCATCGACGTAAGGAATAAAACAACATTAAACGGAAGGACAATCTTAATGCTTCCTAATAGCATAACCAATGGTACACACATGAGATGACGCTACCGTTGCAAATTGAAGGAAAAATAACCCAAGTTAATTAAAAATGAAGGAAACCACTTAATTACACGAGGAAATTAAATACAAATAAATTAGATGAAAATAATTATGCGTAATTCCAACAGTAAACAAAAGATTAATTCTGGGTGTGACCTGACTTCGCGCGAAAGAATTCAAGATAAATGTACAGCGTCACTCGCAGGAAATGCAACAAAAATTATAGAACACTAATACGCAGACAAAAAAAAATGTAACAATCGTTTTGGAATAAACTCTTGGATGGGTATTTTGACAAATCGTCTCTTAGTGCTAGTTATGTATGAAAAGCATTTAAATGGAGAAATATATTTAAACCTTCTACGTACATACGTATCTGACTACTTTGACAACAATATTCCATTAAATCAAGTGCAACGTTTATGGTAGCAGCAAGACGGCACCAGCGCACTATGCAAGAGTTTCCAAACCGTTGGATTGGAAATAGCGGAGTTGTTGAATGCCCTGCAACATCACTGATTTAAGTCCGCTAGGTAGTTCTTGGAAGGACCATACAAAGGGCAGTTCAATATGTCAGTAAGCGTGCCCAAATGTGCATTAATGAAGAAAACTGAACATTTACTTTTCTATGTATTTTTCTTAATGTTTTTGTTACTATTATTTCTTCTTTACAAGTTTAGAAATTATTTAAATACATACGTATTTATCATTTTTAGTTTAATGTATGATTCCCCAAAATGGACCTCATTCTGGACTTCAAATATTCCAAATTCATGGATTTCTTCTTTGCATCTGGCAATTATGGTTCTTCTTATCAGGTACAAAGACTGGAATTTAGTTGAATTCGGCTAATGCGATTTTTTACGTAATCACTGGTTTTCAATAATAATGTTGATTTTTCTTGATGGATAGGCTAATTTACTTATTTATAACGCTTTGACTTTAAACTCTCGTTGAATTAATAATTATTAATTAATTTCTTTGGAGGGGCGCCAAATTTTGCATGTATCTTCCTAAAATGGCTACCCCAAGAGTCCTGATAACAATAAAATTCAATATTCGGATATTATTTTTTAAATCGTAGAAATATTTGATAAAAATATTTATATGCGATGATATATTGTTGTCGTTACCTCATACTTATTAATACAGTTGGTTAAATAATTATTTCACCTCCAAGTAAATTTAATTTAGCTAATTCTAATTACATATTTAATTTAATTACATTTTTAATTTAATCTATTATAATAGATGATTCTTTAAATAATTCTTTTAAAATAATTTAAAATATTTTCTTTTTTTGAAACTTATCTATATAAAGACATAGAGGGAATAGAAGAAATTAATGAGTTCGGTCTATTGTTAATAAAAACAATTCCTTTAAATATCAGTATTACGTCATTTATTTATGACATCCTCAAGAGGTATTAAATCGTATAATTAAAAAACAAAAGATAAGTCAAACATAATAAAATCTTTAGCAAACCAATGTTAAAAATATCTTGCATCAAGATTTGTCAAAAATTCTATTATGTTTGTCCAAAGTACCATGAGTAGTAGTGTATATGACACAAACACAGCTTTACTTCTTTCATACTGCACCGAGTACTTTTAATAAAAACACCCGAACAGTACCTACCCCCTTATACAACACGCATACTTTAGTAATTGACAATTTTGCAACGCTCACGTAATGACAAAACGTATTGGTTCCAGTTTCGATTGAATGTAACACGGTCCGGATTAGTATCAGGAATTTTTAATCAAGAAAACATTACTTCGGCTCGTAGTATGTGGACGATATACGGAGGGTATAAAACGGACATAATAAAACTGATATACATACATTTTGATGTGTACTAGAGTTAAATGAGGGTGTCGGGAGTGGAAAGCATAAAGAGAGAACACATGGGGTGCTAGTTATCGTATTAGGTTATTTTTTATTATTTTTTTATTTGACAGGCGTGCAAAAATAGGAGCGATTACAAAATTTCGAATGCATTATAACGAAATAGGTATATAGTGTTTTTTGTGAAGATGTTCATTTTGATTAAATAATATTGACATAATCATTTGCTTTCCTCAGTTAAAGATATTTTGTATTGATGGTCCTAGTATCATTCAAGATTAATTTATATGCAGCTCAAGTTTCCAATAAAGTAAGTTTAAAAATGAAACATCTAGTGAAATACTGAAAACGTGTCATGGCCCAAAAACAAGAATCAACTTCTAACCTTTGATAGGAAAATGAATATATGGACGTCTTCTGAAAAAAACTGTAGCCTTAATCGTATGTTTAAGAGGTAATGCTACTGATATTTTGCAAACATGACTCCAGAAGAAATGATTTATGGGCATGTAAATATACGCAATTAAAACATTTAATACAGAAGGAAAGCGAAAATCTGCAAGAATTTGAAGCAGACATTGCTCGATTGGTTTGGCTTGCATACTCCACAGTACCAGACAGTTTCTAAGAAGTTGTGCAGACTTTTGTGAATCAATGCTTTATCTCATGCAAACTAAACTGCAAAATACTATATTCAAAGTAATTTTCGAGTATGTGCTTTAGATGACTAACCTAGAGACAATGAATCTGTAGAAAACGTCCTGGAAATGTGCCAAAGAGAAAGACCACTTTGCAAAGAACCCAACATAATCAGTGCTGGCGCAGTAGAAAAAGTTATGTCAATAAACAAAAAACAATCGTCGTCCCAAGATTACTACAACTACATCTATTCAGGTAGATTTAGCCAATATTCAACGACATTATTCCAGAATACCTGTAGCCATCCACCATCTAGAACTTGCTCCGACCAACCCACAATATTCTATAACTAACGTCATGAAGATTGTATACAGATTTTTCCGAAAAGAGGATAAATGTGCCAGCACTAAAAAAATTAATGTACTTTAAATATTCCCTTATTACAACGGTAAATTTTGGACGGCCGTTTGCAATGAAGTAGTTACTAAACAGATGATTCTTTCGACGTAGAGTACTAGAAAAAAATGCAAAAAGAATGAATGGGAAATTGGTCATCGTCATTCCAGAAACCACAATAATTATTGCGGAGATAAAGATATGTATAAAAACGGGTTTCCAGACGCAGGAGGGACTTATTATTAGTTCAGTTAGTAATGTGAATATCAGATATAAAGTAATAAATATAAATTCAGTCATAAATATAAATAAGTTTTAATAAATCATTTTAGTACGTAGTATTTTCAAAGTGTTTTCATCGTTTTGTTACTGTTATATTTAATATAAGTCTGGTTCTAATTATATATCCCAACTAACAAAGGTAAAAACGTTAAAATAATGTTCACTACTCCGAAAAAAGTGCGAGCGATAAGTCTGCTCGACAATGGATTGTCCGCAAGAGCTGTTGCTCGAGAATTAAATGTTTGTTACACATTTATAAATAAATTGCTGCTTAAATGGACCGTTGAGAATACAATTCGAAGGCAACCAGAATCAGGTAGAACTTTATCAGAATATGTCCGAGAGCATCCATTTACTAGCTTCAGTTCGGCGGTCAACGAAGGTGTCTTTCCTGCTAGTATGAGTATTGCACGAAGAAGACTGATCTCTATCGGCATAAAAAGTGATACTGCGACGGTGAAACCTTCACTATCGGAAAGACATCGGCATGATAGGTTAATATTTGCGCAAACCTACCACCGCATGAACAGACATTTTTGGCAGTCAGTAATTTTCTCCGATGAATCATCTTTTCAATCGCCTTCCTACATAAGGAAACCGGATAATCGTAAGAGATGACCAAAAGATATCCATCCGCCTGAGGATTGATGTCTTTTGGGGGTCCAGGAGATATATGGAAAGTAGAGGGTCATTTAAATAGTACGTAATATGGCTAATATCATGTTCCCTAATGTTACTGTACTACGTGACAACAACCTGTTTCAACAAGATAACTCACCGATACATAAATCCAGAGTGGTTCAGTGGATCGAAACTGCAAATATTGAAACTCTAACATGGCCCCTTAAAATTTCAGATTTAAATCCTCTGGAAAGTCTCTGGGGATTTATGAAAAAGAGAATCTCTGATAATGTATACAATTCAAATCAATTATTGGTTCAAATTGAAACTACCTGGGAAAATATCAGCGTGGACTAGTGCCAGAAACTTGTCGACAGCATGCGGTCTTGTTTAGCAGAAGTAATAGAAAATAACCTAGAAAGTATACACTATTAATTACTTTTTCTACTCCCATACTTTAATTGTATTATTAGATATGCCGAACCTGTACTTTAATGATGTTCATTAAGATACAGATTTTCATTATGATACAAGTTTATGTCCAATAGGAAAACAGATTTTTCATTAAGATACAAGTTTATATCCAATAGGAATACGACATTCTAATATTCAATCAATATTCAATATGGCGACTGCATATCTGACAGACATAAAAATTAACTAAATGTGACAGTTCTCGGCAATTTACTAGTAAGTAGTTAAAATTTGTGCTTTTTTGAAAATACAAACGCTAAAAATGGGGGATAATGACAGTGAAATGTAAAATTTGACTCCATCAGAAATTATGGAACAAGCCTTAGTAGCCACGAACAATTTATTACCAGCTAAATTCGCAAAGATGTACGGAAAATTTTACGCTCAATTTATGAAATGGACTGTTCAAAAAATAATGTTTTATTATGAGGTCGTAGAAAAAATAGTGTATGCAACTCGCATTTAATGGCTATTAAGATACTCGTATTCATTACAATATTCGTCTTCGGCTCGTATTGTAATTTTCTTACTCGTGTTTTAATAGCTATAATTAAGTTCTCATTGCATAATATACTGTTATGTATTTTAAACTTTAAATGTATTATTTATTTACATTCTTTTTCTTTACTTTTTAGTATTTTTATTTTGTTATATTATTTTCTAAGTTTTGTGTAACCACATTATCTCATTTCCTAATAATTGCCAACAGTAAATCCATAAAAGGAAATATAAATTCTCTTATACATGTGTATATCAATGTCAATAGTAGAAATTCATATAAAACTAAACACATAAGACACAATACCCACGTTATTCAATATGTATGGATGTATTATTCCTGATATTTAGAGATGGGTACGAATTTAATCGGACTGAATTGTGGAAACCTTTTCTTTTTGCAGCGAAGTATACCACTGCCGTCCGATCCCTAGCGATATGAATATAGACGTAGTACTTGATTACGATATAGGTATATTATTAATTTTATGTATTTTTCAAGCGCAGCTTAATATGTATTACCAATAAGAAACATACCAATAGAGCATAGTTAACGATATCTACTATTTATGTACTATTATATTTCTGTTCTATCTTAACTTGGTCTTTTTACAAAATATTTTCAATCGATCGGTATATTAGAACCGCACACACGGTAAAAGTTAAAATGTTGAAGCAATGAGGCGACAAATAACCCTCAAATTCCGATTGAATTCTTTCAGAAACTATAACAGATTTGTCCATTATGGTCCGTCGATCTGCACACTCGAAATATATTGGATACCTTCTTAGCTTTCTTTCGTTTCAACAACTGCAATAACAAAATACTAGTGTAACGACAACAGCCTCTACGGCAACAATAGAACAACCATATAGTAATGCACGGTATTTTCAATTCAATGAGGTTTCCATTCCGAAGCAAGAAAAATCATGAATGAAGTGCTTTCCAATAATGCGAACTCATTTACTCAACTGGAAAAAAAAGTCACAATGTATCGAGTTAGTTCTTAGTCTTTTTCTACTTCTCTACATCTCTCTCTCTCTTTTTTCCTATAAAAGAAATCCTATTCGGGTGACTTTTTATGCCGATTGCCGCCAGTTTTATGCTCGTTCGTTTATACCTTTAAATAGAATTTGCGGCTTCTTTTATTACTTGTAAAACATTTAGTGTTCTGCAAATGTATTCTGTGATTACGTTCTTCCTAAGTAAAACATGTATTTTTTAATTAATTAAAGTTTATAGTTATTTAAACCAAGTGCGGGAAGACTATATCACCGCGTGAGCGCATTTTGAAAGCACGAGCGACCGAAGGAAGCGAGTGCTTTTAATTGCGCGAATGCGTAGAAGATATCTTCACGTAAGTGCTTTGTACGATATTTTTTGGACATGCATTAAATTAAAAAAAATATAATTGATTAAAGTGATAAGTATCATACCTAACCTAAAATAGATTACCTAATTAATTTAAGAATTTCATATACGTACCTATTACTCACATTTCCATTAAGTTTAAGTTATTATATTCTTCCATATGAAGTTTCTATTCTTACATTTATAGTGGATTTGCCGTTTTTGGTGTTTGATTCCAATTAACTTTCAGTGGAATGTTGCTTGAGTGATCGTCAAATAGATGGCGCTTACAGATTTTATGAAACAATTTTTAGGAATCAGTACTATTTCCCTAGCTTTTAATAAGGAAAAATTCAAGTAAGTAGTATTTTATAGACTAAATTTTATTACTATAAAGGTAAATTTGTTTTTTAGTGTCCCAAAGAGCCCGTGTTTTTTACAATTTTTACAGTCGAGTAGACCGGGAAACACTCGTTGCTGGTCGAGCGATGCATTCGCGAAATGTCACTTTACATGCGGTAAGTCCAAAAAATATATATTGTCTAAAACAAACTGATTATATTCTTCAGACTTAATTAACAACAAAGTGTTACTATTGTTTCGCCAACGCAGTGTAACGATATTTCAAAGCTGTTTTCTCCCTATGATAACCACTCATTAGAAGTACCTTTTAAATTTATTTTGTATTATACAGAGTGTCCCATAACTTGATTGCTGACTATAGTTGTAGTTTTTTAAATGGAACACCTGTATATTATTACATTTTTGTATTATTTTTGTATAATTCTTAGTCAAAAAGTAATAAGATATTATTAGCCTAAAATATAAAGTTTTCGATTTACAAATAACCATTTTTCTGAAAAATGCAATTGTTTTATTGAATTATATTTCTCGGAAACAATACGTCGTTTTCAAGAAATACAATTTTATAAAAACAATGAATTTTTCAGAAAAATTGTAGTAAATCAAAAAACCCTATATTTTAAGCCCATATTGGACTTAATTTTTGGTAGTGTTGTTCATAACAGGAGGTCCTAACACAAGCGTATTTTATTTCTTTAACAATTACTAATTACGTATGCAAAAAACTTGATTAAAATTATAGGACAATTTTCTTTAAATGTTTTTTTCAACTGGAACAGTCTGTATATCGGTTCATTTTTGAATTACTTACAAAATTTTACATCAAAAACATGTAAGACGTTTTTGCTTTAAAAGTGTTGTTAGCTATTGTCGTTTTTAGATATAATTTTGCTTTGTGATCGATAGGCCCGCGCATCTTTGAAGGTAGTATTAAGACAATCTTATGAGCAATTTCTATCTAGCCAGTTAGATTTTCGGACAACATTATTTTTTTATAGAGATATATAGGAGAGCAAATATACAGTATACATGTAACCACAACTACCTCCAGTAGTACTGCCTCCCTCACCAGTAATAACTAGATGGGGAACATGGTCGGAAGCTACTAGTTTTTATGCAGAGAATTTCGATAGTTTACAAAATTTCGTTACATGTTTAAATGACGATGCACGAAGTATTTCTGAGTGCAAGGAACTAACACAAATCCCAAATTAAAAAAATCAGTTCTTATTCCTTCAGGAACACTTTGGAAATTTGCCTAAACTAATGACATATTTTGAAAATCGAACTCTCAAATTAAAAGATGGATTAACCACATTAGGTGTGTCTATTAATAATTTCAAAAGTATTCCAAGTGGCAATTGTGTACAATGACACAAAATCTAACTGCTAAATACGCTGAAATAAAAGAATATTTCCAGTACGCACCTATAATCAGTCGCGATGTAGAAAGGACGGTTTCTATCTACACGGTTGTACTTAATTCAAAGAGAACAAACCTTACAGAAGAGAACTTTGAGAAAGTATGGCTAGTACATATTAATACTCCTTTACTCGACTCGAACTACAAAATGAACAAATAATAAGGTATTTTGTATTTTATAGATCACCAGCCACTTGTTATCCAATTATATAAATAAAATTAAAACCCCTTTAAAAATACAACATTTTAACAGTGCGCCCATGGGCGATGAGTCATCAACCTTTCGTGCCCGTCCCTTACTAATCACTTCCTTATTCTTTTTAAAATGTTCGTAGCTGTGGCACGCTGTATCATTGTACCGTCTAAATTATCGAACGCGCGTCGCATTCTGGCCATCATATCTTCTTTGGTGGTAGCAGGTATACTATATATATTATTTTTAACATAGCCCCAAATAAAGTAATCTAGGGGCGTCAAATCGGGTGATCGCAATGGAAAACTAAAAGGTCCTTTATTTCCGATCCACCGATCATAAAATATTTCGTCTAATTCTTCTCCAACAGCTCTATAATAGTACTATGTGCTGGTGCATCATCCATCTGAAACCATATACTACGAGCTTCTTTTACCAACAGTGTACTTAAATTTAAATTCATGATGTTTGTTAAGATGTAAATAAATCGCTCACGATTTGAATTTTCTTCATAAAAATACAAAGCAAATATTTTGTCATGTTTAATAACACAAAATACATTGAAACTCCAAAACTCTTGAAAACGTTGCCTAACAACTCGAGGGCTATCTTTCATTTTTACAAAACTTTGCTTGCATGTCCATATAATTTTTTTTGTGAAATCGTCTTGTTCTTTCTTGTGATTTCATTAAAGACCACTCACAATACTGGGCTCTTGTTAGAAAGTCGGCTTCTTTAATATATTGAACAGAATGAAATTTGTAAGCATGCCACTTGTTTTTTCTCAAAATCCGATGTATGCTCGTTCAGGATACACCTGCTTCAGCTTTGTATCCTTTAGAGAATTACTAAGATATGTTGTGAAGTAAGCAAGTGCTGTTACCTCCACATTTTCACTATCAACAACAAATTTTCTTCTAGTTGTTTTCGACAAGAATGATCCGATGGAAATGCAATTTTTGAAATTATTGCTTAAGATACTCGTGGTTGGTCTTGACCTATTTGTATATTTCTTTGCATAAACACGTCCTCTCGGTTACTCTACTGCATTCACCAAATGTTATTAGATTAAAAAAATCTACGTTATTAAATACAGATCGAGACATTATCAAGTATTCAGAAAGAGAGAATAAAGAAAGAATTACCATAGCCTAATTGATTATACAAAGTAAAACTTTATAGGAATTAATACATTTTCCAAAATAACTCTGAAACTAAGACATATAGTTAAAGGGAAGTAAACACATACTGCCCCTAAACATAGTGGAATCCAATGAAGTTGAAAAAATGTAGGTTTCTATTGAAAAATAGCAAGATATTGATATTTTTTGGATGAAATTTTTAACATTGTTTTCTGGACAACCTGAAGCAGTAGAGTTTCCAAAATAATTATCTACAATTTTAAATCTGTGTATGTATTCAATTATTGGGAATGTTGTTATAAGTAATAGCCTACAGCTATCAATTTTAAGTCGAAAATTCGAATCAATTATAAAAAATGGGGTATTTCATTTAAAATAAGGATGTCGATATCCATTTCCGATAGAAGAGCGTAACGCGAAACTAATATTTGCGAAATTCGAAACTCAACTAATTAGTTCTTCAAAATATCACTCTGAGAATTGTATTGAAAGCTCCATTGTACATGAGGAACAAACAAACACATTCCGATACCAATACTGCAACTATAGAAACATATATAAAAGAACTAACAAGAAAATTCTGCGATAAAGTGATAGACCAACCAAATTCAGACTTGGAAGGATCAATGAACTGTGTGACCCTGATGTACACAAACATTCAAAATTCATGTCTCCCTAATAAACTGGTATCTACGAATAGCATATCTACTTTAAAATATATTACAGTGGCTTGTGTATTCTTTTCGCCTGCGTAGTTATAAAAACACTGTGTGTTTTTATTATATGTTTATTTCCTCTTTTTAAAAGGTTGTTTACTGAACGAAAATATTTGTAAATATGTGCGTATACATAATTATTGCTCCAAATTCATTTGCAAAAAATTCTAATATCATTGAAGAAACGCCTTTTTCATAACAGAAAAAGTATTCAGTTATTAACTATCATATCTCTGTGAAATTTATTTTATGGTTTAATAAGTTATCCAAACATACGCAGGTCTTCAAATCAGTCAACATTTATGATTATTATCCTTTTAATCATTGCTGATTATACAGCACCAATTGGTTAAAGATATGTAATAATACCACAAATATAAAACAAACATTTTATTCTGTAATTAAATACCACAATAAACAATATAATATATTCCAAAATACGTATTAAACAAAATAGCAACTTGTGTAAATAAATTAATAACTCAATAAAGGAAGACTATTACTAATTTAATAAAAAAAATATTTTTAATGTGTGAGTTTAAGGTTTTAATATCTTGTATAAAAACCGTTGTTTTGAACGCATTCTTATAGTCTCTCAGTCATAGAATTAACCAGATGTTCACAATATTCACGACCACGCAAGCGGTCCCATACTTCCGTCACATTTCGAGTTAAATTTTCTACATTCCTTACATTTCTGTTAGCATCATCTGACCAATTGCGGACCATTAGACCCCAGAGGTTTTCAATTGGGTTAAGATCCGCCGATCGGGCAGGCCATGGCATAACATAAATTTTTTCATGATACGCAAACCAATTTCTTACGATGTTCGCACTATGGATGGGTGAATTGTCTTGAACAAAATATATGGGACCACCAGGAAAAAAAGTACGGGCACTTGGTAGCAAAATATCTTCTAATATGGCAACGTATTCTTCGCTGGTAAATCGAAGCTGAGGAGGTACTAGTTCTCCAGGCCCAGCGGCACACATCCAACCCCAAAATGCACAGCTTATTCGACCACTTCTTCGAGTAGGCGGAACATGTTCGGGTTGATATCTTGTTAAATTACGCCGCCATAGAACTTTTGCAGGATCTTCAGAGGTTGAAAACATCTTTTCATCACTAAATATTACGTTATGCCAATCTCTGTTTAAATTGTCTCTCGCAAAACGTACTCTTGCTTCCGCGTGTTCGTTCGTCAATTCTATTTTTTGCGCTGGTTTTCTACATAGGAGACCTATTTTATTTAGCTGGCGTTCTATTGTAACATTTTAGCAACCCAGCCCAAGTTGTTCTTTGATCTTTTCTGTTGTAGTGAAGGGATTTGTCAATACCCACTGTTCTATTTGAGCAATTTGGTGCTGACTTAAACAAGGTTTCCGGCCGGTACGTGGCAAATTCCGAAGTGGTCTGTCTTCAACATTGTTGTTCCGGTAACGAGAAATCCAACGCTGAATTTGTCTTGTCTATAAATGCAACAAACTAATGATCAAATGAACTGTCGGTTTCTATGACATTTGCATACCGATAAATCCACTTCATACGCAATTTGTTGCTTAGTGTAACCACATTGCCAAAGGGCAATAATTTTACCCCTTGTTTCTAACGACGTTTCACGACGCTGATTTACAGCCATTATTATTTGCAAATAATGATGAATATACTGTTGCATTTTCGGGTTCGCAATAAACAACTCGTGCAAATGTTTTGAAACAGTCTGTATATTTACACACTTAAAACTACTACGAATAAATTAACACACGTATTTATTTCTTTATTGCACTGTAATAAAAACTGCACCGCTCGATTTATATTTATTTTAAACTGTTCGAATGTTACTGAATGAATGAATTCTTTATCCCACCGGCGGTATTTATATATACGTGCAGACAAAAGGTCTAGAAAGGTGCGAGCGAACTCTGGATAAGCTCGGGAGTATACTAGAAGAAAATGCAGACTGTCTGTCGCTTAGGCATTACATATATGTGGATGATTTATGACTTTATTTACGGTGCGTCGCGGCAATGTTTACTGTTCTATTTTTTTGTGGACTTCTTTTCGTTACAATACGTTAATCACAACTATTACTTGCTTAAGGAACTAAGAAATAAAGCAGAACGCCAAACTCTTGGTTGTTGTGATAAGTAGTGAGAACTATGAATTATTGTCGAGGTGGCGAGAATTGATACCCGGTGAGGGGAAGAAATTAGGCTTTCCCCTTCATATCACTACAAACCTTCTCCTCTTCTTCTTTCGACGGTTACGTCGCCAGAATGGAATTCGTGTTTACTTCTTACTTCTTTAATTAAAATAATCGTAAAAATATACCATACTTATATGATTATATGAATTTCTAGCTTTCACTTACTAATTTTTTCACCCAAACAAAGATTTAAGTCTCAACTCGTTTCGAGATTTCGTAAGTGCTCTCCGGGAATTTTTTACATTTTAAAGTAGATATACTATCGCACACGCCGATATATTGGGGAGACATGTGTTCTGAAGGTGACTGTACCATGGAGACACAAACGCCCCAGGCAGGTAATGTCACAAGATGAATAAAAGTTTGTAATAGCAGCAAATGACTAAATCATGAATAATCTCATTCAAATTATGAGTAAAAGGCATTAGCCTAACCAAAAGAAGAAGAAGAAGACGTTTTCCAGAATGCGATCTTACCTTGTATTGCTGAACATGCATGATCAATAACGATAAATTTAAAATTTCTTAACTAACTGCGTGTAGAAAAACTTCTAAATGCACGTCTCAGTTAATCAACTTGTATCTATATTCTTTTTTCTACTCCCATACTTTAATTGTATTATTAGATATGCCGAATTTGTACTTTAATGATGTCCATTACGATATAGATTTTCATTATGATACAAGTTTATATCCAATAGGCATACAGATTTTTCATTACGATACAAGTTTATATCCAATAGGAATGCGACTTCCAATATTCAAACAATATTCAATATGGCGACCGCATATCTGACAGATATACAAATTAAATAAATGTGACAGTTCTCTGCAATTTACAAGTAAGTACTTAAAATGTGTGCTTTTTTGGAAATATAAACGGTAAAAATGAGGGATAATGACAGTGAAATGTAAAATTTGAGTCCACCAGAAATTATGGAACAAGCCTTAGTAACCACGAACAATTTATTACCAGCTAAATTTGCAAAGGAACATGGAAAATTTTAATCTCAATTTATGAAATGGAATGTTCAAAAAATAATGTTTTATTATGGGGCCGTAGAAAAAATAGTGTATGCAACTTGCATTTAATGGCTATTAAGACACTCGTATTCTGCCCTGTTAAACATAGAAGTCGTAACTGACAAAATTATTGTTTCAAGATATTTCACATTTAGTAAAATTTGTAATGCCACCAAATGTGAGTATTTTATTGAAAACTGAATGTAACATTTCCTAAGCTGTTACAAAGCAAAATCTTATAGGCCAAAGCATCTTTTCAACATGCAAGCAGAAATTAGAGTTTTGATAGATACGACATTTATTACTAACGTTATACCAGGGTTAGCAGAGTACGGAAAAAGCATATCTACACAAAACTTAATCAAATTTATTAAAAAACTATTAACTCTATTACAAAAACAAAGAAGTATTACAAAATCCAAATGTATTCTTATTGCATATCAAAAACAGTCATTAAATTTAATCATCTAAATCTCGAACTTCGGTTGAAATAGGAATATCCTCCCAAAATTTCTTTCTGTTCATTGGCATTGTAGTACAAAGTTTGGATAGTATAAGATCCCTTCTTTCTGCGGTAATTCCTCGTGGGATGTTTTTTGGTGAAGGTTTTGGCACACCTTGCTTAGCCATTTTAGCATTTAAAAAATTTAGTTCCTGTTCTTGCACAGCGTCAAAATCTGTCTTGTACAACAGTGTTTGTTTCCCTCTTAAAAAAGTAACTTCTACCATCTCATTGAGGTAAGGGCGAGGAGATATTTTATTTAGTTTGTATTGCGATGTGCCATTTTCCCAATTATAAAAGTCGCCTACGCACATGTTAATAACTTTTACATTACTGGCAGCTTCTTTTACTGCGTCACTGAAATCTTTAAAATCGTAGACCTTACCTTTTCGTTTGAGACATCGCTCAACCGGGTGATGAAAGGAATCGGCCCCCATAAACGTGTGCCCTGGCTATTGTAATGAATAATTCATTACAATACTCGGCTTCGCCTCGTATTCAGGTGCCTTTCCGGACAAAACCAACATCTTGGTAGAGAACGACCCTCGGCTAAAGATCGTGTCACTTGCCTGGTTTCTTGATTTGGCGTCGTTGTGGGTCTTCTTCTAGACCGTTTTTCCCATATTTTATCACCATCATTGAGTCTTGACCAACGTGAGCACTGTTGTTCCATCTCCTTCATTGTGTTTGGTATTACTTGGAATAACTGTAAATTGGACTCTTTGTTCATACGATCAATGATGTGCAGAATCAGTTCCTCTTCAGGCCAATTTGGCTTTAACCGGAGACACAACTGCTTAAGGCGGTATACGAATTTGTCAGGGGACTCGCTTGTACTCTGCTTTGTGGCATACACTGCTACTTCTAATGCTGTCTTACGCTGATGGCTGAGAAATTCATCCTTAAATCTCCGCACAAAATCTTCAGTAGATAAAAAACTTCCCATATAATAGGAAAACAAGTTCGCAGCTTCTCCCTCTAAATGTGGAAGTACGGCTTCGTCTATATCCTCTGGTACCTTCAACTCCAAGTGCTGTCGGTAACCCTCCAGTCTTTCGATAAATAACACTGGGTCTTTCGTTATTTGTCCATGGTAAGGACGTGGTGGTGGTCGGTTTGTCGGCGCTAATGCTGGCGCGACAGTTAACTGTCTTAGTGCCTCAGCGAGTGTCGCCACGGCCTCAGCATTAACCACTGTCTCTGCATCAGGCGGTGGCACTGTCGGCTTATCAACCTTCTCAGGTGTGGTCTTCTTTGGTGAATAATTAGCCAAAATTTCCCGTGTTACCCGTTCGGCGATTTGTCCCATGAGGGAAACATTATTTATGACAGGCGAGAATCAGCATTCGGAAGCGCTAGACTCTCTTTTCTTCGAGGATCTTTTCGGAGCCATTTCTCCTGGGTTCGTCAATGCTTTCTGCACTGAGAATTTCTGTACTTCTAATACAGAAAAATTCTGCCACACGATGGCGCGCCAAATTGTTACCGGTGTAATAATTCACACTCCGATTCACAATTAAAGATAGGAGATGGCTTTAATAATTTACTCTTTATTGAAATAAAATGATTCTTTTTAAACACTGTAAACTCGACTAACCGTCTCTGTTTCTTTATGTGATGTCAAAAATGACAGAACTAGAAAAAAAAACATGACAGTAATTTTAACACACAACTTCGAACACCTGCAAACGCGTCGTAGTGGTATGTATTGGTAACAAAGTAACGGTAACACTATGAACAATCCAAGTACATCAGTACGTCGAGTGGCTCGAGAAACTGGTATTACAAAATCTAATGTTTATAGAACGTTGAGAAAAAACAAATACCACCCATACAAGACAACAATTGTAAAAGGTTTAAACGGTAATGACTATCAGCGAAGATTACAATTTAGCAGATGGTATCTAAAATGAAAAAACAAAAACTCAAATAATAAAAAAGTTGTCAACAAAAGTTCGCACCAATCAAACCACACCAGAGATTGAAACCAAATCGAACTTGAAATTTTCTTTGATTTACCAAATTAAAAAATCAATATGGCCTCCATAAGAAAAACAAAAGATATCGCTAAGAACTTGGAAATACTTGAAAATCGGGGGTTACTGTTAACAACAAAAAAATTGTATGAACGATGTTAGAGTTTAAACGCGATCGCATTAGGCGGTATCGAGTTATTGAGGAAAATTCAAATTGGCAAATATTGTTTTTCTCAAAATATCTCAAAATTGTAAAAAGTCCGAATGAATTTGAAATGATATTTGTTGCGTGCATTGAATTCTACGAAATATTCATTTAACCGTTGCTCTGTCTCTTATAATAACCGATATTCCAATGGTGAACATCGAAATGTGGACACACTGTATACATGCGCAAAAGTAACATACTGAATAAATAAAAAGTCTACCCCTTATAATAAAAACGTAATAAAAACACCCCTAAATACTGCGAATACGAATTAACAACACGAAAAAAACCCTAGATAGATAAAATATGGCGAGATTTTTATTTGTTCTCTGTGAAAAATCTGCATTCTTAACCCCTGTCCCTTCATTAATTATTGCGATTTCTTCACGTAGCCACATAAATAATCCGAAATAATACGGGAGATAATAATTTTGTTTTAATGTTTCCTTCTGTGGGCTGCGAATTAGCATTATCTGGCGATGTCGTAAATCATCAGTGCCGTGTTATTTCGCCGGCACGACAGACAACCCTGGCGGATTACCGGAGAACCAGGCCACTATCAGTATATTTTCTATATCCCCGGGAATGAAAGATTGTATGTAATGGTTATAATATAGTAACCAGCCAATGGGAATCACGTAGGCAAAAGAAGGAATGTTGAATTATGTGTCGGAGTTCGCGAAGTTGCAACACCTAGTAAAAGAAGAAAAAGAGTGACGTTCATTGTCAGATAAAAATATGATATATGCCCCACGTTTTGTCCATGGAGATGTTTATTAGCTGAGAATAAAAATCGTACTTTTAAAGAAAGTGAGCACTGGCGTGATTAATTTAGGAAGTGATATTGATCGAATGTTTTTCATATTTTTTTTTATGTAATAAACATTTATTTGTTACTTATTTATTTATTTATTTAAATAAGTGACCAATAGGAAGCTACCATAAAGGTAGTTAATGAATACACGTAGATACATGTTAGGTACATCTATCTACGTTAATGTTAGTTTTTTTATATTCATAATATGAACAATATTGAGGTTAAGCCATATACAGGGTGAGTCATCTCCGCGTGAAAGGCAGATTGTGACTTTATGAGAAAAGATATTTCCAAGCGGTTTTTTTCCAATGATAGCCACTTATTAGGAGCACCTTTTAAAATTATTTTGTATTATACAGAGTGTTTCATAACTTGGTGGTTGACCATAGTTATAGTTTTTTTTTTAATAGAGCACTCTATATATTATTAAATTTTTATATTCTCCTTATAATTCTCAGTCAAATCAGTCAAAAAGTTATAAGATAGTATTGGCATAATGTTTAAGGTTTTTGACTTATTACCATTTTTCTGAAAAATTCAATGCTTTTATAAAACAATATGTCTCAAAAACGACGTAATAGATGGGCACAATTTTTGGTACAGTTGTTCATAATAAAAGGTCCTAATACAAAATTTCGCACCAAAAACATGTAACACGTTATTATTTTAAAAGTGAACATTACTGAGCTATTGTCGTTTTTTGATATAATTTTGTCAACTTCATATTTTTTATTTAAATACGGTATAGTGAGCCATGATATTTGCCGCAAAATTAACAATTAAATGGAATGATGACATTTAATAAATTGCTTTTGAGTTGTCAAACCTGATTTTGTAATGATTTTTTCTAAAAATATTTTATTTACAATACAGCAATATAATTCAAAGAATATGTAGAATATGACACAATAAACTAATTTTTAAACCAAACAAAGAACGTGAATGGATGTGTAATTAGAAGAACAGAAATCATAAAATAACAACAAATATGAACATTAAAATAGATAAAAATTAAAAGTATTCAAATTCATTTTTAAAAGTTTCTGAACATGCTTCCGAAAAGATAAATCGACGTTAATAAGGCATTGAGTGTTTATATTTCTAAATATTTGAGGAATATGTTCCCTCATAACTTTTGTGGTTACAGGTATACTGTTATATTTGCTCTTTTACAGATGCCTTAAAAAGAAACTAATTTTGTGATGTCCGAAGACCCAGTAGGTTAGTTAATAGGGCCGCCACGGGCTGGCCACTTCGCCGGAAACATTAAATATTGCGTGTCTGTAGCGTAGAATGTGGGGATTCCCCGTCTTGATGCATCCTCATCTCCACCCATCTCCATCTATAGTTCCAATAAATGCTTGACAGAAATTACTCAAAAGCTTCTCCGTGAATAGAGCCCCCAAATATCCTATCATCAAATCACGATTAAATGAACATTCCTCTTAGTGCTAAGGTGAAATTTTTAATTTATAATTTTGCTTTATCGAATTGATTCTATTTTTAAGTGTTAAGAAACAATTTATCTATTTACTTATTTTCTTTTTACAACTAATTGATTTGTTATTTTTCTTAAAACACTTGTAGTTGTTATCTAAAATTTGAATGGTACGCGACTTTTTGTTGTGTAGTTTGAATCATTAATATCTTTCCTCTAGCCCTACTTCTCTATCTCATTTGTCATCTTGCGTCTCACACAAGCTCAATCTTGACTGGCATTAAATCATGTGAAAGATTTCCATTTCTCTCGTTACGGAACCCCGACCATCTCCAGCTGAGCCGGTGGCAGGCCTCGTGGTAACGAAGCTGCAGGAAGGTGTGCCAGAAAGGATTTTTAGAAAATTCTATTTCAGTTATAAAGTTTATTTTCCTTATTTTCCTTAATGCATCTAAAGGAAAGAAGTTCATTTGTTTTAAGCGTTGCAGTTATATATATGACCATGTCCACATATATTAGTTATCTCAGGATATCCTATAGCGTTATGGGAGACCTGAGTCGCCTCCAAACTTTAAACTACATTCAATGTCATTTTATACCCTAGGTAGAGGTTAATATATTATAGCCTATTTAGTCAGTAAATGAAAAGTTGTATTTATTGCTTGTAAGAATTATGCTCAAGATATATCGATAATCGTAAAGTTTTTCTTAAACTCATATTTAGTAAGGTGTATCAAGTTAATTTTATATTAGTAATCTTTCCCATTAAACCAGTAATTGAGATAAGAAAAAACGGTCTTGCATTAGCTTCTTAATTGCTTTCAGATGTATTCCGTTGACAGTATAAAATATAAATATATTATAATGATTATTAAGAAGTTTATTTATAGTCAGTATCATGCATATAGTAGAACGCACGAAACAATCACTTTTGTCATAACCGAAAATTAATTATGTATTTATTGCCAATCTCATAACAATGAAAATAATTGCCTTATTTATTACTACGTTTATAATTTTATTAATGTGCAATATATTATATATATATATATATATATATATATATATATATATATATATATATATATATATATACAATAATAATTACATGATTATCCCAATGTTTCTATAAATGTATTAGGTGCTTTGCTTTAAGGTTCACAGTCATTCATACAGGTACACAGGTTTTATAGGCGTTGCCTCTTTAATATTTTTCTTCAAATACAAGTATTTCCGATTAAAATGGCGAAATGGATAAAACCAATATTTTAAATTGGTTTAAAAATAAACTGCTCTGTAAACTAGAAGAATTAATTAGATAGCAAAAATTGAAGATTAATAACCTTAAACCAGAAAAATATTTATCTTATTTTATGAAAATAAATTCCTTAGGCATATGTAGTTATTATACAGTATAGCCCAATGATTTTATTCTAGAAGCTAATGCTCTAATTATTGACGATTATTGTTAGTTTTCAATAGCTAGATATACTGATTTTAAAATACATGTACTGATTCAAATTTTATACTAAATGTTATACCTATTAAAAGAAAAACACTAAATACAAAAATTGATATCTTACTTTTTATTATTTTCCTGGATCATTTCTAACTTCCTTTTTGTTTTATTTTAGTGTCTTGTAATTTGGAGAGTGTTCTGAATAATAATTTATTACAAATTTGGGTTTTGCCGTTACATAGTTTGAATGAAGTTAATTTAAGGTTGACAAAGATATTTCAAATAATGACGAATTAATGAATGAGACTGCTTCCTGAAATATACACATCTAGATAATTATGCAGATAGACTTGCAGATTCATTCACAGATCCTGCTATGATTCGTAATAATGATGATCTTTGCCGCAAAATTTCAATACGCTTCTTCTTCTTAACTGCCATATGTTCCATATTTCCTGTTGATCTCCATAAATAATTTTTAATATTAATTGAGTTGGCCGATACTTGCTGGACATCCATATTAATTAATAATAGTAGACGGAGTAAAACATAATTTACAATAAATCCAGTATATTAACACAACTTATTACAAAGTATATTACATTTTTCGCTATCACTATAGCTTCTGGTATTCACTGAATATATGATGTTCCAAACGGAAATCTAATATACGTTTAAAAATATTTTTTTTATTAGAAATATGTCAATATAGATATCGAATTGTAGTTTTCTAGTTTTATAATTTTACCGTTCTTGTATATTAATCAAATAATAGATTTCTTCAATTTATTTGGGAATATTTCTGATTTTATACATTTATTGACTATTAGTCCTAGTATAACCGCAAGTTCAGGCGCATAATCTTTTATTATTTTTACAGGTATTTCATCACAACCCACGCAATAGCTATTCCTTAACTCTACAATAATACTACATATTTCTCCCATATCAGTAGGATGCAATAACAATGAGTGGTTATTATAAGGAATATTGTCCAGATCTAAATCTTTTATCTTGATTATATTGACAACCTTTCTTCAATTGTTGTTTCTGTTACTTCAATGCCATCAATAGAGATTTCGTCAGCTCTAACAAAACCCGTGATTTTTCTTACCAACTGTCAAGTAGCCTTAGGCTAGGCGCACACATGCAATTTTCAGTTGCGCAACAGTTTGGTCCTCTGAGTGACTGCAAAGCATTTATATGAAAGTGCGCACACATGCAACTATAAATTCGAGCAACCAAACAGTTTGTGTTTTGTCACAAACTAAACGATTGCGCAACTGCATGCAACTCATTTGTGTCATATAGGTTTAAATAGGTCCCCCCGCTCACTGCAACTAAACAATTGCGTCAAAATAGTCAGTAACGTTCGGCAGCCAGCTAGAAAACATGTCTTCTCCTGAAGTACAAGGTAGGAAATGCTTTTTAAATTTTGATTTTTTTGAATTTAAAAGTTTTTTTTAACCAACTAGTAGGAGGCAATGCAGCATATGGAAGAAGTCATGGCTACCAGTGTCAAAAATTTGCAGTAAATTCAAATCGTTTATGTTCTACGGGCATTTATATCCCAAACAATTTGCCCCACACGAACAAAACCCATCCACATCGTCGACGTCCATGCCAAGCGATTCTTCACAATATAGTAATTCTATGAATACAGTTTCTCCGATAGACTGTTTTCATTTAAACTGAAAAGACTGTATTTACTTGTTACATAGGACAAAATAATAATGTGAACAATAATATTATATGGATATATAAGATAACGTGTTTAGCATTACAGTTTCTTTATATTAATTATATTACTATGTTTTGGTTTATTTTTAAAGGGAACGTTTATTTCCCAACTACTTTCTTCGTTTTTCTTAATCCTTACCTTAAAGTAATTGATAGTCTTTCGACCGGAGGAACGGCATTTCTTCATTTAGTTTCTTGGTATGTGATATAAGTGTGACATTCATTGGGTAATAATTAAAAAGCTTTTCTGGATAACCTCGTAGTTCTCCATGCAACTTATAAAATTCCTCATTTCTCAAACGTTGGCTTGTAAGGGGATGCACCCGATATCGCTTCTCTCTTTTAATTTTCTTTCTTCTCCTTAGCTCGAGAGCACACACAGCAGTCAACTCAACGAAGTCCATAGCAACAGTGAAATTTATTAGTTGCTTGTGTGCGCACATGGGCAGACTAAACTATTTAGTTGCACAAATGTGCGCGGTTTAGTAGAAGGCAAATCAAATTGTTGCGAAACAGTTGCGCAACTGAAAATTGCATGTCTGCGCCTAGCCTTAGTCCTATTGTGCGATTCATTGATGAAATTACTGTTACCTTTGTCTTTCGCAATTTATATTTTTCTGTTTAAATTATTGATTGCGATAGTTGTTATAATTTCGATATTTATTTTTTTACTTAGCATGTCCTCGTACATTTGTCTTTTAATAATTGTTTTCACCTTAACTTCATCAGCGATCCATCTTTCTTTAATTGTTTTTGTTTTCTTGTTTTATGTTTACATAAGTCGTTATATTTCATTTTAATTTCATTAATAAAAGTCTCGTACAAAACCTTAAAATCTAAAACATCACTTAACAGAGTCCAGTCAGGTTCCATGAGCCATTGCTTAAAAACAGTAATGGCGGAATAGTACTTATTATAACTACTACTCAAGACTCTGATATAGATTAATAAAGACAAGCAGAAATAAATAAACTAAATGAGTAGTTGAAAGTATAACTTTATTAAAATTTTTAATATTCCAATTAATATTTATTATTATTATCAAACTTAAAACACTAATACATCATAGTAATAGTATATATTGGAAAATAAGGAGAACAAAAATTTTCTTATTTTTCTTTAAAGAAAATCGAATTCAACAATGACTAGCATTATTTCAGGCTAAGAAAGAACAGATCCCGGTGATAAGCAATAACGATGACAAATCTTGACCGAGGACATTTCCAGAAGCGACTGATCGACCTCCTATGTACTTGAACTTCGTGCAAAGTGCCCGCAAAGGTCGGTCGAGTCGATAGTTACACGTTTCCTCCAATATCCCGTATAGAATCTCCTGAATTCTCTTATTTTTCTTCTCAGAAGTTATTGCCACTACGCGAGCGTTTACCCACGTACATCAGTACGTACATTCGCTTGGCTGCTGAAAGGAAAGTTTTTCGAAAAGATATAACACGTGACTTTCAACCCAGCGAGCCGTATGATTTGCGAACGCGAGGAACTGCGTTGCATGCATTTTCCCTACGTTTATAAAGTGTACCCCCCGATGTGTTCCATCATAATCTCTTAAGAGTCGCTGACAAGATCGTGGTGATTTGTCATGGTTTGACGTGTTAATATGGGCGTGTTCGTTACATGAAGAGTAGCCCTTAGGTGCCCTAGATAATAGTAATCTATATTTCTTTGTTGGAGGATTTCTTTTTAATCCAACTAATCAGGTCAGGGTATGCACAATATACAAGTTAAGCGTTCATCTTGCAATGTATTATACCGTAACTTTATATTTAGTAAATGCCCCACGTTAAAATATGCAAGTACAATAACATAACTCTTTAAAACAACCACGTTGAGCTCCAAAATATAATAGCTATCATATAAATATATCAAATGTGTGTTTCATTCGTTGATGGAAAATAAGAAAATTATATTTTTCTTTTGCAACTACGCGAGCTATTTTTGTTAATAATTAAATGAAGTGATGGAAATCTCTTGGTGAAACATGTCGAAATATAAGCAAGTAATAACAAAAAACACACTTGGTATTGTTTCACAAATAAATATAATTAAATACTCGATGTACATTTCGCCTTGCGGCATCGTCAGGAGTTCTCGAGAAACTAAAGTAAAATTTAATATACTGTAACTACCTACTTCTAACAAAAATGTAAATAAAAATGTACAAAAATAGAAAATTATGAAAAGGTCATGGCTTATCTGGAAAGACCGTTTTTACAAGGCTAGGGTTTATTAGCGGTGAATTTATGAGTTCTGTTTGTTCATTACGAACATTGCCTGGTTGTAAAAGTAAACTTTCTTTTATAAAATAACCTTCTAGAACATTCATTTTTTTACTTTTATTTAAACTATACAGTACTTCTAAATTGTCTATTGAAAATTGATGTCCCGTGTCTAAAACATGGTTAGCTACACTTGAATTTTCATAATTTAATTTAACGGCTCGCATGTGTTCTGAGAATCTTAATTTGAAATTTCGCCCTGTTTGACCTATATAAAATTTACTACAATCACTACAATTAATTCTGTAAATTCCTGATTTGTTTAGTTTAGGATTCGCTGTTTTATTATTCGTTAATTGACTTTTTAAAGTGTTATTATTATAGAAGGCTATTTTAAAATCCAGTTTCTTTAAAACATTACTAATGTTCATACTTATACTACCTAAATATGGAATTTTAACCCATTGTTTTAATGTCAAGTCCTGAGACGGGGGAAATGCTGAATTTAATGTAATTGATTTGTTCATTCTATTGACTAATTTATCTATTAGAGATAGAATGAACAAATCAATTACATTAAAATCAGCATTTCCCCCGTCCCAGGACTTGACATTAAAACAATGGGTTAAAATTCCATATTTAGGTAGTATAAGTATGAAAATTAGTAATGTTTTAAAGAAACTGGATTTTAAAATAGCCTTCTATAATAATAACACTTTAAAAAGTCAATTAACGAATAATAAAACAGCGAATCCTAAACTAAACAAATCAGGAATTTACAGAATTAATTGTAGTGATTGTAGTAAATTTTATATAGGTCAAACAGGGCGAAATTTCAAATTAAGATTCTCAGAACACATGCGAGCCGTTAAATTAAATTATGAAAATTCAAGTGTAGCTAACCATGTTTTAGACACGGGACATCAATTTTCAATAGACAATTTAGAAGTACTGTATAGTTTAAATAAAAGTAAAAAAATGAATGTTCTTAATGAACAAACAGAACTCATAAATTCACCGCTAATAAACCCTAGCCTTGTAAAAACGGTCTTTCCAGATAAGCCATGACCTTTTCATAATTTTCTATTTTTGTACATTTTTATTTACATTTTTGTTAGAAGTAGGTAGTTACAGTATATTAAATTTTACTTTAGTTTCTCGAGAACTCCTGACGATGCCGCAAGGCGAAATGTACATCGAGTATTTAATTATATTTATTTGTGAAACAATACCAAGTGTGTTTTTTGTTATTACTTGCTTATATTTTTGTTAAGTTCCAAAGCGGGGTGGTTATTATAAGTTGTAATTTTGATGTGTCAGTTGGTTTATCACGAGTACTACAATTCCGTCAACAAGATCCCGTCAACAAAATCTACACATGGCTGAAAGTATCGCACATGTTGAGGAGTGTAAGAAGTTTATTCTAAAGTGAATATTATTACAACTGATCGTAATCCCACAAGTTCACAACAATCCTAACACTCATTCTTCCGAGATAGACATTATCTCAGTTAGTTTCCTAAAAAATGTTTTCAGAGCTACATAGACACATTATCTTATCTAATATGTGAACCCTTTCAATACGGTCCTTTTCCGGACCAATTAAAAAACGCGTTAGCAATACCAGGTTTTAAAAAAGATAATTCTATACTCTGTTTTTTAATTCCGCAACCACCAAGTAGAGTCATGTATGTACATACATTATGTTATTGTATATGCATTGATATGCATGGATCTCTTCAATATTTTTAGTAAATTTCTTACTTTGGAATATTTATATTAAAATATGGCAAAAATATTTGTATATTAGTCAAAGAAGTTAGTTATGTAGGGGAGAGTTGCCCAAGATGGGACAGTCTCCTAAGAAAGGACATGTTAATAAATTGATAAGTTTATCACTACAGCGCCATCTAAATATTTGTAAGTTAACTCCCCACGGTAGACGCACTTATTTTAAAAGTTGCCTCAGTTTCAATATCCATAGCCGGTAGTGATGGTAGTTTGGCGATTCTTGTAAAAATATTAAAATATTTCGTACGATACAAAAGAGAAAATAACATCGAAAACGTAAGTTACCTTTAATTTATCTAAGACCGTCAATCAGAGCAGACTTTATAGTGTAGTTTACCATAAATTCGCTTTACATTTATCGCGTTAATATTTTTAGGTTAAATGGCATTCATAATTGGCAACATTTCTCAAGATGGGACATAGTCGAGATTCCTAAGTTGGGACGTCCCATTTTGAGAAACTGTTCTTATGCAATACAACTGTTGATCCCCTCCTTTGTATGTCGTAATTGCAGATGCCTAAAATAGATCGCTACTACAAAAGAAAAACAGATCGTGGAAAATGGTCGGCTCAAGACATGTTAGAAGCTATTAAGAAAGTTCGCAACAAAGGGTTATCAGTTCGACAGGCCGCAGAACAGTACAATGTTCCGAAAAGTACATTGCAAAGAAGAGTCACAAACAAAAATAGAATTGTGACAGAAAATGAAAAATATCTAGGACGATTTAGGCAGGTCTTCTCTGAGGAACAAGAAAACGAGATTATGGAGTATATTCTCCAAATGGAAATGAGATTTTTTGGAATTACTTATTCAGAACTTCGTCGATTAGCATTTGATTTTGCCACTGTCAATAATATTCCTAATAATTTCAACAAAGATGCTAGAATGGCCTCTAAGAAATGGATTTACGGGTTTTTACGTAGACACAAAAATATTTCTCCAAGAAAACCCGAAGCAACATCTTATGCTAGAGCCACGGGCTTTAACCAAAATGCAGTTCGATTTTTTTTCAAAAATCTTGAAGGTATTTATGAGAAATATAAACTCACGCCAGATCGAATATGGAATATCGATGAAACCGGTGTAACAATCGTTCAGAAATTACCAAAAAATCTTGCTCAAAAGGGTAAAAAGCAAGTAGGTGGACTTACGAGTGGCGAAAGAGGAGTGAATGTTACTATTGCCAGTTCTATGAGTGCAACCGGAAATTTTCTGGCACCTGCGTTCATTTCCCCCCGTAAGCGAATAAAAGCTGAGCTGATGGACAATGCACCTATTGGAAGTCCAGCTTTTCCACAAGACAAAGGTTGGATGGATTGTGACGTCTTTTTGCAGTTTATGAAATATTTTGTTGAGCAAACTAGACCGTCGAAGCAGCAGCCAATTCTTATTATCTTGGACGGTCATAATTCGCATACAAAAAGTTTAAAGTCATAAACTTTTGCCGTGAGAATAATGTCATTTTATTGTGCTTACCGCCCCACTGCACACATAAAATGCAGCCGTTAGACGTTTCGTATTTTAAATCGTTTATGAGCTCTTACGATATCTATATTACTAGGTGGTTAAAAAATCATTGTGGTCGCACTTTCGGACTGTATCAAATCGCAGGAGCTGTTGCAGAAGCTTTTGGCAAAGCATCAAGCGTACAGACTGCCGCAAACGGTTTTCGCAGAGCCGGAATCTGGCCATTCAAAGACTTATTTTTTCTTCCTCTTTAATTTCATGTTTTCTATACACTTTCTCCATTTAGCACTATTAATATTAGCTAATGCAGTCAATAGAAATTGTTTGACTTCTGTCATTTTTAAAATTTTTGTTATATGCGGCAACATATTTTGTTATTTCTGCCCGTACCAATTCAATGGGATTTAGTTCACAGTGGTACGGTGGTAGTCTTAACACGTGTTAATTCTTCGTTGTTGCCATTTGATCAACAACATAATGGTTGAAATTGTGGAGATGTTGTTTAATCAAATTCAGTAAAACTGGTCTACTCATTTCTAGTTGAAATGGTATTTCTTTTGATTGTAGCCTGTTCTGCATGTCCATCTTTTTAGATGACGTACTTGGAATCTTTTCAACTTTGCAAGAATCGTAGGGCGCGTTATCCATAATAATAATGGCATCGTCTGCCAATTTTTCTGAAACAGCACAAAACCAATTTTCAAACACAACAGAATCCATATCACCGTGGCCTTTGGGATTATATTTTATCTTCACGCATTTTCGTCCTGGTCCGTTCTATGCTTTATGCTGGTGTAACTCCAGCTTTTCATAAGAAGACTGCTTATCACCGTGGTCAGAAGCATTGCTCTTTTTTTTATTGTGCTATAGGTCACATTTCGCACAAGTATCCGATCTGGGTCGCCCAAATCGCAAATTAGGAAAATCTGCCTGAAAAACGTCAGCAAAATATGTGTGCGTTACAATAGTTTTAAGGCATTTTTTTCCAAATTCGATAAAAAGTCGATTGACATTTAAATCAGAACAACTCTTTTACTGATTTAAGCCGGCTATAATGGTTCTCCTCCTCTGGGAATAGCTGAATATAATTTGTTCTCTTATTTACGGTAAATACTTTCGAATTTTGCCTTTTCTCTTCTTTTTCTTCAAAAATATCCGCAGACGTGCTGCGACATATTTGTGCAAACAAAAATTGCCGTTCTTTGGAAACAAATAATTTATTACAGTGCCCTGCAATAGTTATTTTCGATACGAGTGCCCTGTCATGTCATTTTCAGGGGTGAGACCGCATTATTGAAGCACGCTGAGTGCTTCATATGATGTCGAACCCCTGAAAAGTGAGAGCGCACGAGTATTGAACCCTATAGACCCTTTTTAGGAATAATACACAGCACAACTTTGACCTAGCGCCATCCTCACATCCCTAGCAAAACTCCTTAGATACTCTTGGACACATGGACCTTTCGCATAGCATGTGCCTTGCATTTAGAATTTTTTCATACAAAACTAGTATTTGTGAACTTATGGCACTTAGACCCTTTAGGAATTATACTCTTCAATTTTTTCTGCGATTTAGAACCTTATAGTTGATAGATTTTTATAGAACATTTCAACTTTTCTTATGCGAATAAGAATTTTTAGGGATAAAACGTAGCACACCTTTGAGCCAGCGCTATCTTCAAATTCCTAGAAAAACTCCTTAAATACTCTCTGACATATGGACCTTTTCGCATATCATTGGGATCATCATTTAGATCCTTTTTCATACAAAACTAGTATTTGTGAACTTATGGCACTTAGATCCTTTAGGAGTTATACTCTTCAATTTTTTCTGCGATTTAGAAACTAAAGTTGATAGACTTTTACAGCTCGCAAGCAAATTTCAACTTTTCTTATGCGAATAAGATGGATCCTAGTATTTCCGTGCTGAACATCAACACTAAATTGTACAATTTTTAGGGATAATACACAGCACATCTTTGAGCCAGCGCTATCTTCAAATTCCTAGCAAAACTCCTTAAATACTCTTTGATATATGGACCTTTTCGCATATCATTGGGCTTGCATTTAGATCCTTTTCCATACAAAACTAGTATTTGTGAACTGATTGCACTTAGATCCTTTAGGAGTTATACTCTTCAATTTTTTCTGCAATTTAGAACCTTATGGTTGATAGATTTTTACAGTTCTTAAGAAAATTTTAACTTTTCTTATGCGAATAAGGTGGCTCTTAGTGTTTCCGCGTTGAACATCAACACTAAATGGCACTTAGACAATTTTTAGGGATAATACACAGCACATCTTTCACCCAGCGCTATCTTCAAATCCCTAGCAAAACTCCTTAGATACTCTTGGACATATGGACCTCTTCGCATATCATTGAGTTTGCATTTAGATCCTTTTTCATACAAAACTAGTATTTGTGACCTGGTGGCATTTAGATCCTTTAGGAGTTATACTCTTTATTTTTTTCTGCAATTTACAACCTTATAGTTGATAGATTTTTACAGTTTTCAAACAAATTTCAACTTTTCTTATGTGAATAAGACGGCTCCTAGTGTTTCCGTGCTGAACATCAACACAAAATGGCACTTAGACAATTTTTAGGGATAATACACAGCACATCTTTGACCCAGAGCTATTTTCAAATCCCTAGCAAAAGTGCTTAGATACTCTTGGACATATGGACTTTTCGCATATCATTGGGCTTGCATTCACATCCTTTTTCATGGAAAACTAGTATTTGTGAACTGATGGCACTTAGATCCTTCAGGAGTTATACTCTTTAATTTTTTTTGCAATTTAGAACCTTATAGTTCCTAGATTTTTAGAGTTTTTAAGCAAATTTCTTCTTATGTGAATAAGATGGCTTCTAGTGTTTCCGCGTTGAACATCAACACTAAATGGCACTTAGACAATTTTTAGGGATAATACACAGCACATCTTTCACCCAGCGCTATCTTCAAATCCCTAGCAAAACTCCTTAGATACTCTTGGACATATGGACCTCTTCGCATATCATTGAGTTTGCATTTAGATTCTTTTTCATACAAAACTAGTATTTGTGACCTGGTGGCACTTAGATCCTTTAGGAGTTATACTCTTTAATTTTTTTTGCAATTTAGAACCTTATAGTTCCTAGATTTTTAGAGTTTTTAAGCAAATTTCAACTTTTCTTATGTGAATAAGACGGCTCCTAGTGTTTCCGTGCTGAAGATCAACACGAAATGGCACTTAGACAATTTTTAGGGATAATACACAGCACATCTTTGACCCAGAGTTATCTTCAAATCCCTAGCAAAACTGCTTAGATAGTCTTGGACATATGGACTTTTCGCATATCATTGGGCTTGCATTTACATCCTTGTTCATAGAAAACTAGTATTTGTGAACTGATGGCACTTAGATCCTTTAGGAGTTATAATCTTTAATTTTTTCTGCAATTTAGAACCTTATAGTTCCTAGATTTTTAGAGTTTTTAAGCAAATTTCAACTTTTCTTATGTGAATAAGATGGCTCCTAGTGTTTCCGTGCTGAACATCAACACGAAATGGCACTTAGACAATTTTTGGGGATAATACACAGCACATCTTGGACCCAGAGCTATCTTCAAATCCCTAGCAAAACTGCTTAGATACTCTTGGACATAAAGAACTTTTTGCATTTTATTGGGCTTTCATGTAGATGCTTTTTCATACAAAACTAGTATTTGTGAACTTCTTGCACTTAGATCCTTTAGGAGTTATACTCTTCAATTTTTTGTTCTATTTACAACCTTATAATTGATAGTTCTTAAGCAATTATTATATTAATAATTTTTTTATACACACAATTAGTCCCTTTCGTAAACATATTTTAATATTCTGTTAAAATTTATAGGTAAATAGAAATGTAAATACTTTGTTAGTTCTATGTAAATTACTACAACTTCAAGTTCATTATATCTTTGCTCGTAGGGCTGTTCAAATTCTGGTTGGTTTTTTTATTCGCATGTAAAAAGTCTAAATTAGAAAAGAGTAATATAAATCAAAGAATATTATTTATTACCAGTCAAAATGTTCAACTATATACATATATATCTCTGCCCAGTCTCTCACTGTCATTCATTGCTGAAAACCCTGCTCGGGATGAACAACGCGTCACATCAAATATGCATAATACGTATGTGCACCTCCCATAAAACACAATTGTAAAATAAAGCCAATTAGGGGCTGCGTTGACGCGTATCGAATCACCTCCGGCTATATATTAGCACTTACAAATAAAATATAACTGGTATCTAGCTAACACGTTCGACCCTGATTTTTAATGAAAGCAACTGTTTCCCGTTCGTTTCAATTATCTCGTGTTTGTTTTCTTGCTGCTGGCATATTTCACCATTGGTTATAGCGTATTTTCAAACCATATGAATGGATTCATTCAACAGAAATGAAATAAAAAAGGAGAATTATCTCTATATTTCTTTGTGCTTTGTTTTTTTCCCTTTTGATGATGCAAGGGACATTTTGTCTTTCCTTTGTCGAGGTGATTTGTGTCTCTTTTTTGTATGTGTGTGGATAATTTTGGTTAGTACATAAATCTATGAAATGCATCAAAACTTTCAGGGTAGTTACAGTCATTTTCGTTTGCTTTTTCGCTTGTGTCATTTGCGTTTCACTATTTGTCAAATGACTTTCCAATTATTTTATAGTAGTAGGCTTGCTTTATCAAATAAATTTTGTTTCTGACAAATGGTGTTCCTTATTTGTCAATTTATTTGAACGTGAAGAAATATTTGCATTATTTCAAATAATTTCAATGGAAAATAGTAGCAATAATCGTCAGAGAAGGAATAATAATAAGTAGGGCGCGGATACGAACGGTTGATGACTCATCGCCCATGGGCGCACTATTGAAATGTTGTATTTTTAAAGAGGTTTTAATTTTATTTATATAATTGGATAACAAGTATCTGGTGATCTATAAAATACAAAATACATTATTTGTTGATTTGCTCTTCTGTAAGACTTGTTCTCTTTGAATTAAGTACATTCTTGTAGATAGAAAACATCCTTTCTACATCGCAACTGGTTATAGGTGCGTACTGGAAATATTCTTTTATTTCAGTGTATTTAGCATACACAATTGCCGCAATGTTATTAAATCTGGATTTCCATTAAAAACTGCGTCTAACTTTTGCCGAAGGCCACATCCGAAGTCACTTGGAATACTTTTGAAATTATTAATAGCCACATCTAATGTGGTTAATCCATCTTTTAATTTGAGACTTTGATTTTCAAAATATGTGATTAGTTTAGGCAAATTTCCAAAATGTTCCTGAAGGAATAACAACTGATTTTTTAAATTTGGGATTTGTGTTAGTTCCTTGCACTCAGAAATTCTTCGAGCATTGTCATTTAAACATGTATCGAAGTTCTCTGCATAAAAACTAGTAGCTTCCAACCATGTTCCCCATCTAGTTATTACTGGCGAGGGAGCCAGTGACAAAGATGGAAGTTTTTTCCTGTAAACAGCTACTCTCGATGGTGCTTCTCTAAAAACTTTTTTAAAAGCGGACACAAGTCTATCAATATCCGGATACCTGTCTCTGATATATTCACAGATTCTGTGGAGAGCATGTGCTATACAAGTAATATGCAGCATATAAGGATGTTTCCTTTAATAGTCTGCCTGTTTTTAACATATATGCGGCACTGTCAATAACAAATGAAAGCGCTTTTTCCTGTACCTGTCGTCCGAATAAAGCATTTTGTGCAAATTCTCGTCAATGGTTTTCGCAACTGTTTCCGCATAAGCTGTATCTCTAACTTTAGATGCTATTACATATGCGTTATATGGAATAGTTGGATGTAGTACACCAACTACAGCATTTACCACTCAGCGTCCTAATGTATCGACAGTTTCGTCGGTACATATCCATAGGTAATGATTTGAAAGATATCTTCTAATGCATTCTACTGTTTTCGTGAAACACTTAGAAACACAATATTTGCGTAAGGTGGATTCATCAGAAACGTTTCGACCAGCATATTTTTGAAGAAATGATTTGAAAGTGGGATTGTCAAGTTTCTTTAATGGGTATTAGCCGCCATTAAAGCTTCACAGAGTTCTTCGTTAAAATTGTCAGCTTTCAACGGGTCCAATTTCTGTGTATGTTTTAGCGATGCTAAGTGACGTTGTACGTGGCCTTTTTGGGCATTCTGAAACGATATTTTACAGACTATGCAATAAATTTCGAAATCACTGACAATGGCGGACATACAATCAATATGACCCTTAATCCAACTTGCCATTGTTATACGATGCCATTCTCGACGTTGTTCCATATCATAGTAACATAAACAATGTCCTAGATATAAATAAATGATAACTAAAAATGTATGTGTATGTTATTGAAACTTAACAAAATCCAATGCACACTTACGTCGAGATAATTGGGAGAAATAGATTCAATGAAACGGTACTACTACAAAAATTACGAAGTACGTAAGTAACAGTCAAAACAATGAAAAAGCGAAACTAACGTGAGTATGATATACATATATAACTTTATTTATCATGCGAAATATAAGGTAAATATAATAAATTTTGAAATCCACTCTCGCTGCTACCTACGCCGATGAAGAAATGAATTTTATGAGGAAAGACGACTTTTTTTGCTGTCGTTTTGGGACAATAACAGATGTTGCAGTTCACCATATGAATAGCGCTATTCAGTACCTGCGTGTTGTTTACGTTATTTCTTTGATCCGTCGTAATTTAAACCTGGCACGTCCGCTGTCTAATTATTAGACAAATAAATTGAATAAATTATGTTCGCTATAGCATTGTGCTTATAGGCAACTTCTTATGCATGAGCATATCTATAAAATAATGTAGGCGAGGCAACTAAATAATTAATAATCCATTATGCAACATATTGCTGTGTATTAAATGAATAAAAGCATATAATGAGTGTTTTAAAATTGCACATCAATATAAATAAAACATCATATATAGATAAAATTATCAAATTTAAGATTAATTTTGTAAATACAATTTAGACTTGCAAAATACACACTATAGTCACATCAAATTTTCTGTTCTTTTGTGTAGGATTTGTTTATTTATTTTTGCAGTTATGAGTGTCCAGTAAAACATAGAAAATGTACGGCTAAGATGTGATAATAATATGTAATTTATATCCAGAGATGGTGATTTAAAAGTAAAAATCACAATATTGACATATACATATTCATTCAATATTTTACTCACGTACTGCACTGATATAATATTCTTGGCATTTTAATAGGTTTAAAATGATTTGATCGCAATCTCCTTTCAGATTATTACAAAAGGATTAAAAGGTTACAATATTAGAATTAAAAACCGGCATACGCAGAAAATGTATTCGGTAAAGTGACACCCTTCCTTTCATTCATTTATTTCGCTCACACCATGATGTAGGACAACACGTTTGCTTCAGTATAATCTGAGTATGTGTGTGCCTGTGTGAGTCATTATATTCTAAACGTTCATGCCGAGAAGTTTCATATTACCTAAGTGTTATTGTATTACATCTATTATATGTATTAATATTTGCGTTAGAGTATATTGAAAAGGTCAGATGTCGTGTGGTGAAAGTGGAAATGAAAAAGAATTGTATTATTAAAGTTAAATTATTATAATAATTCTATTGTTTCCGATCATAAGGCGTCCCCTTTTAAATTTCTTTGTTTGGTGATCGTTTCATGTTAAGCATATGGATCCTAAAATCGGTGGAGGTGCCAGGGCAGATTTGATCTGTTGATAAATTAAATGTAGGAAATATGTGTAATTCATGTTTATTTATCAATACTATTATATCAAATGACAAACAGATTTTTGTCATAGTTATAGCCCTCGATTTAAATAAAAGTAAAAAAAATATTTTAAAAATACTTGAAATATTTGATTTGATTTTCAAAAACTCTTGTCAAAACAACCGACAGATATAAATGCATAATTACTGAGTTAATTTGCTTTAGTTTTCTTTTAGATATTTTGCTATATCTTGATAAATATAAAATATTTACCCTAGTAATATGAGTCCCTCTGTCAGATGCAGACCTTTGTATATCTTATTTATTTATTTAATTTGATGGATGAGGTTAAGAATAAAATAAAGCATATAGTTACATAACAACAATAACGAACATTTTATTTATATTTATACTGATAATATCTGTGTAATCTTTTTCTTACAAATACCTTTCACAATAATTGGTTATTAAAACAATGTGATTACATAATAAATGAATTTAACAAATTCATAAAACATTGATCGGGATGATGTTAATAAAAACTTATATTGTACTAAAAATTTAGACAATTTTTTTAAAAGAATAGTCCAGTTAGCATGATTTATTATTAATCATGATGTTTCTAGGTGCAGTTCGTATTCCAATTTACACTAGCCCTTGCTAGAAATATGAACAAAACCCGTAATTATTTTCGTGTATTGGCAATGATAACACGATTGTGTAGTTTCACGTTCAAAAGTGTCATCACCAGTATTTAAATAGCATTTGTTGTTTGCACAGATTTTTATGTTATAAATCTTTAACTGGTTTATTCTTCAAGTATATGTTCAAATAAACAACTACTCTTAAAAATAGCTATTCATAAATGAGACTTATCTTCTCCGATAAATTTACAATATTGAAAAATAAATAGAATGTCATGGTAGAAGTCCTTGAATAAATAGCCATAAAGTTTCAGAAAAGCGTCAATACGGTTTCAGAAAAGCATATGAAAAATTGGAAAATATGTTGTTTATTGGATTAAAAGAAATTCATTAAAAAATGAAATGTTTTAATTCTTTAGAAAAATTAACAAAGATGCAGGACAAAAGACAAATTAAAAAAAATATTATTTTAATAAATATTTAATATGCTATAATTAAATGTTTTGTATATCTTTTACCGAGAATTTTTTTTGCGGTAGTTTAAGGTATTTTTTAAGCCCAAAGAACTTGTTTCTACGTCAACACTTTCTGTGTTTTAATAAAAGGCTGACAATCTTGGATAGATTGGGATGCAGATTTGAGAAATTCAAAAACTACTTTCCTCAAACTGCAATTATCATTATTATAGTACACTTCCGCCTCCAGTAAGGTTCCCCACCTCATTATTACTCCCTGAGGTGCCAGCGGAGTGTCAGACAATCTTGCTCTGAATAAATTAATAATCGACGAAGGAGATACATGTTGAAACTCCATTTACATATATATATATAATAAAACACAAGTGTATAGTTTCAAAATTATTATAATGTTTAACACACTACATATGTTTCGCCACACTGTGGCTTCATCAGGTGGATGAAAATACCTAGTATTTTCATCCACCTGATGACCTAGTATTTTCATCCACCTGATGAAGCTATAGTGTGGCGAAACATATGTAGTGTGCTAAACATTATAATAATTTTGAAACTATACACTTGTGTTTTATTATACAGGGTTATGATAAAGTAACGCACAAAATTCATAAAACGTACAATGTTCATTTTTGAAAAAAATGCAAAAACACGTCAAACAGTTTATTTTATTCTGCGTCTTTTAACATAAGTCAAAAAAATAAAACGTCAAATTTGTCAAAGTTATGACGTCATCAATATTTTTTTAAAATATGAAGCTTGGTTTTTTGACTTTATTTGATAAAGCTTGTTTTTCTGCATTATAAAGAAATAATTGAGGTAGGGGTCACATAAAAAAAAGCTGAGAGAATTAATAAAAAACAAAATAAACTAGTTTTTGAATTTATGAAAAGAAACTAAATATTAAAAGAATTAAAACTTAAAGTTACCTAGTAAATCAGGTCTACCATCGTCTTGGCCTATGTCAGATAGTGAACGGGACACAGTTTGAACAATTCCTGTAAGAAATCGTTTTGGTGTAATGGACTGTTTAGTTAATTTAAATGTTATTACTATAATAAAGTTTATTTTGTTTTTTATTAATTCTCTCAGTTTTTTCTTATGTGACCCCTACTTCAATTATTTCTTTATAATGCAGAAAAACAAGCTTTATCAAATAAAGTAAAAAAAACCAAGCTTCATATTGAAAAAAATATTGATGACGTCATAACTTTGACAAATTTGACGTTTTATTTTTTTGACTTATGTTAAAAGACGCGGAATAAAATAAACTGTTTGACGTGTTTTTGCATTTTTTTCAAAAATGAACATTGTACGTTTTATGAATTTTGTGCGTTACTTTATCATAACCCTGTATATATTGCTCTGAATATTTGTATTCTCAACGGTGCTCTCAAAAATTTTTTTCCCCTATTCAATTAAATTATTTACTAACGGAAACTCCAGACAAATATAGTCTAACATTATTGGATAATCTTCAGTAAGTGGGCGTACGTGTTTTTAAAAACGACTACAGCGCATTCCTACCGCTCTCCATCTTATTTGGCGTTTACTGTAGCTATATAGCGCTCAAAGATGTCTGTAGTTTAGTCCTTGCTGAGCTACGTATAATTTTGTCCTATTTTATCGCTTCTTACTTTTATATAAACACTATAAACATAATTCTTACGAATGATCGATTCTGTGAGCCGCAATTATTTGCAAAAAAAAATTAAATTCACTGTTTTCCAACTTCGCCAAAGGTATATTTGTTGAAATCATAGCCTTATATAGCTCCATAGAAAATGCAGACTGTTTATCACGAACAGAAGTTGTAGGGATTGATTCGCTTATTGTTTGCTGCTTAGCTGTTTTGGCTGTAAACTGTTTGAGATGCTCTTGACGAATCGTTGTTCTCTTGTGCTGTACAAAATATTAATCTACAATGAAAAAACAAATATGAATTATTTTCATTATTAAAAAAAGTAGCAAAACTTATTGTTTTCACGCATGCTCTACAAAATATCTTATTATTTTCACAATTTAACTCCGGATATCCTCTAATTCAATCTTCAATCACAGGTTTGATAATTAAAACATAATTTAAATACAGGCAACACACGAGTAAACACTGTTATTTCTTTTTAAGTGTTGAACTCTAAATGAATAGCACTGTAGAGATAAATGAACTCAATTTGGAATTACGGAGAATTTACAAACTGCTGTGCACGTGCAAATAGAGAGTGGAGGGCCTCGGTCCAGACAAGTTTTTGTCGCAGACACTTTCAAGTGTTTTCTTTACGCGTGTAAACGTTTAAAAAACTACGAAAGCCAAAAATTAGCTTAGAAAAATAAGCCGAAAATAAGCATAATTTTAAATAATCATAAGAACTGAAAAAAGTAAAAAAGCGCTTCTAACTCTTGCTTAAATAAATGGTTTTGTCCTGATTTATATTAATTTGTAAATATTTTTAATCTGTCATCAATTTTTAAGTAGCTACAAATCCGAACTTTATATACAGGGTCCGCCGGAAGATTTATTTAATGTTAGCAATTATGTATGGAAAACAATGTCAGATAAATGTCCACTTCTGTTAGCTTCAGAAATGCGGGTTCTTTTGAGCACATTTTCATTACATTTTTACCCATATCATCCGGTACTCAGTAATTTCACCACAAATATTTTATTTGAGTTGCTCTTCAGATATCTCCACAAAAAGAAAGTTCCATTGTAATGCTGGCATATGCGATGTTACACCGTCTTGCTGGAACCACATCTGAATTAAGCGCAAAGTATGCAGTTCGTGCGTCAAAAAAGTTTCCATCACGTCACGATATAGTGCGCCAGTGACAGTTAACGTGAAGCGGTTTTTATTTTCAAAGAAATGAGGTTCAATGATTTCTCCTGACCAAATTGCACACCAGACCGTCTACTTTTAATGAACGTAAGGGTGACTCATGAATATTTTGTGGGTTTTTTTATTGACCAGAACCGATTGTTCTGTTTATTCACATATCCATTCAAATGAATATGCGCCTCATCACTCATAATGAGTTTTCTATGAAAATCAGGGTTGTCATGGGCGAGCTGTAATTATCTATTGGGATGTATACGGCGGCGTAAATGGTTTGTGGAAGAAGCTATTGTGTTAATTGAATCTTAAATGGAGACAATTTCAAATACTTGTGCATAATTCTGGCCAAAGTTGTTCTTGGTAAACCAAGTTCTTGAGCACGGTGTCGAACTGAGGTTTTTGGATTGTTTTGAACACTTTCTTGAACAGTAGGAATAATCTAAGGCAATTTTGCTGTTCGTCGTGTTCCACGCTTCGGTCTATCAGCTACCTCTTTCTTCGAAATCATTTACTACACTATAAAGAGTGTGTTTTGTTGTTATGTTATTTCTCCGAAAAATTCCACGTGACTTTCTCATCTTTAGAGCAATCGATGATTGATTTGCATAAAATGCGTTAACAATTAAAATACTTTGGTTAAGCAAACATTTTCTTATAATAAATTTGCCACGTCTTCACCTCTACGATTGCCAAACATGAACACTCAAAACTAGTAATTACCAAAATGGTGGCAAAACAAAGTAGCATACCTTCCCGACGGACACTTGTTATAAGTCTACTAGAAATTTCTATAAATTTTATAAAAAAATTCCATTCTTCGATAATGTTCCATATCTAAGAAAGTTATAAAAAATACGGGAACGATCAAGTCTAGATGTTCCAGAAAGTTCAAGCAGCTACGAAGCCGTTTTGAAGTATTCGAAATGTCTACACTTATGAAGCCTCTGGTCTAAACAGACAAAATATGTATACAGGTCAGGTATAAGAAATAGTACAGGAATATGATGAAATTAATATTTTTGTATAGTAATAACTGGTTTTTCCAACATTAAATATAAAATGTATACATTAAATATATTCCTGAAGAGAATTGTCAATGTCCGCTCTCTGTGAAATCCACCATCAGCAACGAATGATCGTTTAATAGTGTAACGTTTTTGAGTTCGACAACCCGTGCAATTTATTTATTTTAAACAGTCTGTATATTCATACACTTAAAATTAATTACAATATAAAAATGTAAAACTAATGTATCACACTTAAACTACTACGATTTAAATTAACACAGGTATTTATTTACCAGTACTATTTATATGTCTGTAATATTTATATCTTTATTGCACTACATACAATAAAAACTGCACCGTATTTATATCACTTCTATTTATATAACACTCTAATATTTATGTCTTTATTACACTATATTTATGTTTATTCTTCGACTACCACTCAAAGAACTATTTATTTATTTCTTATATTTATTTCTACTTTGGTCTGTTCCGCGCGACTACTACTTAAGGAAGTTTTTATTCCGGAATTACTCCTCCATCGGTGACCCAGCCGCCTCATATACACATACGAAACATCTGGAAGCATTCGCGTAAACTCCATCTTCCTCTCGATGTTTGTAGAACATTCGATAGACATTCTGTCTCTTCGCAGTACATGCACGTCTTTGTTGTCGCCTAGAAATACACTGGGAGAAACTCCAGACATTATGTCGCGTCGAGATGATTTACAACCTCTTTTTATTATCGCTCGGAAGTCTGCCTTTCTTTGTGTACTTGTTTCGTTACAATAGTAATGAAAATCTGTTACTTGTGTCACTATCAGATGAAGAAAAAAACTTTAAAATTAAGATGCTCTATAATTTTCTTTTAGAATTTAAACACTTCCTAGTTATGTATATTCTATCATATCGTTAGTGTATGTATATATCTCGAAAAAAAACGAATTGCATTTTCCCGATTGGAAAAGCTCTCTGCCCCCTCTGTGCTTTGTCATCGTAATTTAAACTTAAAGATATACAAATATTTATATCAAAATTTTCACTACCCTGCTGTCGTATTCGTCCTTCCTTATCTATAGTCCGTCACAAATACAACGTTGCTAGCAAGCGCTCGGCATTCAATAATGATATGTAAATATTTAATTCAAGAAGTGGAAACGGCTGGGGTGGATTAGATTCAGTCAGTTGGACAGCTCGCCTTTTGTCAGACGGGAAATATGGAAAAGAAAATTTTATTTGTACAGTTTTGTAGGCATTTCTTAAATTAAATGCTTGTCAGCTTGTCCGTAATGTGATTTCCTGTTAAACAGGGAAAATATAAACATATTTGATTGTAAATATGCTGAGATCATACTAGGCAAGGGATGAATGTCAAATTTAAATTTATAAAAGTGAAACTCGACGGAAAATGTTCGAGAAATTTTATATAAATTCGTTGTTAATCTAATGAAGATGATTTTAATTTATTTCGTAAAATGCAGTATACTGTGGTAGAATTCAACTATTTTTCAATATACAATGTGAAACCAAAGTAACGGATAAATTCATTAACTTCCTTAATATTAATTTTTTGAAAAAAATCTGGAAGGGATGCAGCGATCTTCTGTCTTACGTCATTTGTTATTTGTGTTATGACGTCATCGATTTTTTTCTTGAACGACAAACTATGATTTTTCTAATTGAATTTAGTAGTACTTTCTATTACGTATCCAATGGCATAGAATTTTTAATGTTACATTTGAAGAAAATTGAGAAAAAGAATCTTAAACTCAAATATTAAAAATTCTTTAAATGAATCTAGTTACTTAAGTTTGACGGGGAAAGATAAGGTAGATAGGTAATAAATTTATAATTCAATTTTTCAACATTTTTATAAATTCATAATAAAAAAGAATGTGGTCACCTTTTTATGATATCATAAAAATTTTGAAAATATAATTATAAATTTATTACCTACTCTATTCAAAGTTAATAATTACATTAAAACTAAATTTATTAACCAGAAAAAGGCTCTAAGCATAATATAAAATGCAAAAATAATTATAGAAGTATCACTTTTTAAATTACATTTACGCATTAAATGTTCACAATATTTTCTGAATAATTTGAGCTGATATTAACCCAATCTCATGTCGAATTCTTTACTGGAGGTCTTCTAAATTATTGGTTCGATTTTTATATACCTACCTTACGTTGTTAGTGCCCCAAGAGATAGAAGAAATGTTGTTAGATCTGGAGATATAGCCGGCCATTCCATCGGACTTCTCCTTCCTATCTTTTTCCTGCAAGAACTTGGTCCGTGTAGCTTCGGATATTAATTGCGTAATGAAGGCAGCACCACGTTGTAACCAAATACTATTATTTGGTAGGTCAGATTTGTTTGCATTAGAAAATAATGCAGTTAATGAAGGCACCAATTCGAAATATACAAATTGAAGGTATCTTTCTTCAGCCAAATTGTTTGCAAAAAAGACTGGACCAAGAAATTTTTCACAAATAATTCCTGCCCATACGTTAACTTTCTGAAGATATTTTGTATGAATTTCCTGCATCGAATGAGGATTTTCCTTAGACCAATATCTACAATTCTGCCTATTAATCCTTCCATTTCAATGAAATGTTGCTTCATCCGAAAATAAAACACGCTGGAAAAACAATGGATTGCAAACACAAATTTCTATCATTTGTTCACAGAATTTTGGTCTATGATTATGAAGATGATTCTGCGAATTCATGAACGAATTTCAGCTTATACGTTTGAAATATTTAAACTCAAAAGTTTCAGAACTGAAGTGTGTTTATATTGTGCTCCAAAGGAACGCTTCTACTAATTGAATTTTTATTGTTTTCAATAGTTAGTAGTCAAGTTGTACATTTTCATTTAATATCACTGGACGTTTTTGAAAGTATCTTTACAAACTATGTTCCCGAAATTTCTTATTAATTCTACTAATTGTTCATTGACTCATGGGCTAATCCGGGTACTTTTCTCTAAAAAGTTGACACATTTCTTAATGTGTTCTAGTTTTGTTGTCATAATCCATCATTATTAACGTTTCATTTCGCTGTGTTTTACTCAATATTACTATTTTCATTAATAAAATAGTTTGCAGTACGTACATTTTTACTTTCGTATATTTAGTATAAGGAAGTATTGTAAAATTTTCAGTTCCCTGATACCGAAAAAGTGGTTTTTAAAAAATGTCCGTGTGTGTGTGTGTGTGTGTGTGTGTCAATGTGTGTGCCTCTCTCTCTGTGTGTGACCACGATAGCGGTCAAACCGTTGTAGACATCAATACCAAATTTTGTATTTACGTGCGTAATCTCCCTCTTGAGATCCGATTAGTTTTTCAGTTACATCGGTAGATCGGAAGTAGTAGTTTACTTCAGTGAAAAACTCGAATTTTGCCAATATTTCGTCAATAAGTTTAAACAAATTTATACAGAATTTAAATGTACTGAAAATTAAATTTGACCAAAATTGTATTAAAAGACTTTTCTGAAATTCCTACCGGAAGTAGGTCTTTTACTGTTATCGAAAAGCAGTTTTTTTGCGAATATTTTGCAAATCATGCTTTTTAGACATATACATTACGAGTATAAAAGTATTTAAAACGTAATTTTGAATACCTTTTGTATAAAGAAAATTTCAAAATTCGAACCGTAAGTAACACTTTTACTCTTATCGAATAGCGTTTTTTTTGCAAATATGTCGCAAATTATGCTTTCTATATATTTATCGAGAGTACAAAAGTATATAGAGCTTGATTTGCAATGTTTTTTGTATACATGAAATTTCAAAATTCGGACCGGAAGTAACACTATTACTCTTAGCGAGTAGCATTTTTTTTTCGAATATCTTGCAAAGTATGCATTCTATAAAGATTTATTAATACTATAGAAGTACTCAGAATGGAATTTTGAATTATTTTTGTATAAAAAATTCTTAAAACTCCCGTACGTATAAGAAGGTCGTGTGGTGGCCACACCTCATTTTTTATAATGTCTTGCAAAGTATGCATTCTATAGAGATTTATTAAGAGAAAAGAAGTACTTAGAATAGAATTTTGAATAATTTTTGAATAAAAAAATTCTTAAAATTCTATAATTTGAAACGCTCATACGTATAAGAAAGTCGTGTCGTCGTTCTGACAGCGGTAACTAATGTTTTATACATCGGTAACCAAATTTATTTTTCCAATATAGTTCATTTTTAATACTATTTTTCTCATTTTTTTTTCAAATGTAAGACATTAAAGAATGTATATCATTGGACACGTACTATTACCAAAATCAACTAAAAACACATGTTTTCATTTAAAAAAAGACGATGACGTCTTAACATGAAAAAAAATATTAAGGAATTGAAAATAGACTTAACAAAAATTCTTCTTAGTTAAAATTGCTTTGCCTCTTCCAGATTTGTTCAAAAAATTAATATGAGCGAAGGTAATGAATTTATCCTTTACTTTATGTCCACGCTTTAAGTTTGTTTATGTATATTTGAAAATTCATCTGCTCATAAATAATTTAGAAATATTCCAACATTGTAATAGTCAAAAAATTCGTTAAAAAATTGATTTATTTTAAGAGGTATTTACTCTACAATTATTGTCCAATCGAATATAAAATTGTGCTAATGAAGAAAGCAAATTTGCAACAAAATCTGGGAAAGCTGTAAGTACCCTATCAGTGCGTCACTTTTACCACGCAAAATTAACCTAAACGAAGCCTTAATGGAGATTAGCTACGTTGAGGCCATCAAATTCCCCCCAATCAAGAGAAACTATTTGTTTGAGTTTAGGTTCCCCCAGTTTAAATTGAACCCGTCCGTTAACAAAAGAACGTCGGAAGAATTCCTACTGTTCTTGGAAAATCGTTTAATTTTAACAACCATTCATCTTTATTTATCTCTGGTCGTTCGTTAATTTCCGTCGTCTTTATCTAGTGCCACCACATTTAGCAATATACAGTATGTTACTAGTCTACAAATATGCAAAAAACATTTCCGCTTTAAAAAAACCATATTAGCAATACAAAACTTAAGCTTAAGTTTGATGAAACTAAATTGTATGTAAAGAGCATAATAAAACTTGGAATTTTCTATAACTCATACAGATAAAGAAGCATGATAATGCAGTATATGACCAAACCGAAATTCAAAATATAGCAATAGCATGTCATTCAATTATTTAATAAGATAATATTGAGTTTGTTGTATTTATGGCGTAATTATAGGTAGGTTCGGATAAATAATGTTGTTTTTTCTGTACCGTATATTATCCGCCAATATATTTGTCAAAAAAAAAAAATAGTTGTCAGATACATTTTACAGTTGTTAATGTTTCAATGTTTCTATTAGTTCATGTTAAATAATTGAAAAAGATAATATCTATATTATCTAAACGTTTTAATTCAATTTTGTTCTGAGTTTATTTTACAGCCGTTAAACGACGAAAAGGAATTGTAATATACCGTTTGACTGAAATAAAAGTAGATATAGGGAAACACAGACACGCACACATGTGCATGCAAACATGAAATGGAGGGGTACGATAATAGGGGAATACAGATGAGTTCATATCGGGGGGACACCGGGTACCGAGACCGAGGCTTCAGTGCAAAACGTTGAAAGCTAGTATGCAGACGTTTGCTTTAAGGAATTGCTCCGCTATTTTGGTAATTGATGTATAATGTATTAACATTGAACTGAAACAAAACTATAAAAATTGTAACTAAAATAAAATTCTCACATTTAAAACGAAACAAAATATTATAATGAACTATACAAATAAATTTGCACGTGTTTGTACGAATTATCCTTCGCATACCATAACACAATCTGTATTTTTTCCTCGACAGCTAAGGGCATTTTATTTTAATATTTGCGAGTTTGCTCAGACACAATCTAAGTTCACGCTCTAAAGATACGGAACGAATGCCATGTGCGCATGGTGTTCGCGCTCTCGGTTTACCCACACCACCATAAGACCGGTGGTGTGGGGGGGGGGGGCACATTCTTGAACTGTTGTATACATACATAAATAGGTACATGTTTATGTGTGTGTATTTGAAGATGCATATTAACTTTTAAATACGACAATCTGTATACCGGGTATCCCAGCGTAGCGGTATTAGTAAATTTTATGTACTTTTCAAGAACGCCAATATAACAATGGCCTTCAATTTTATTGAACTTTAATACAACACTCTCTGAAATACTTTATAACCTTTATAACGTTCAAATTTAAAAACGCGGGAATGAAAGAAGATTACAGCGCAAACGTTGTCAATTTAAATCTAGCAAAATCTTGCATACATTGCAAACAGAATATTTCGTGGCGTACATTTTAATGTACAAGAAAATCATTGACATGAAAGTGCACATTTTAATGTACATTAAAATTGATCGCGTCAAACGGGCGTAATCCGTAGTCGACCTTCTCGAGACAAATATTTTACACTTCCATTTTTCGTAAACTTGGCGACCAATTTACTTACTGTCCTATCAGGATGCCCTTACCTGAATATTCACAAGCTACCGCATAAGTTTTTAGCCTATCGCCGTATCCAACCATTATTAAAACCTCTATTGTTTCCCGTTCAGTTAAATGTGCCATTTTTTGTTCTTAAATTCAAAATTTAGATTGGCTTTTTACAGTTTAGATAACTGTCAAACTGTTTCAAGTTAAATTGATTTAAATAAGTTCAAAATTTATACTGGTTTTTTACAATTTAGATAACTGTCAAACTCTTCCCAGTTAAGTTGATTTAAATTAAGATTTTTGTTAAAATAATTTTTACTATATAAATTTCTATAAGTGCTATCGATACCGACAGTCGACAGTTACTATCGACAGTGCCCACCACTATCTTTTTTGATACACCCTGTATGCGACGCCTGAGAATTTCAAGCATTACTGGAGTAGTTATTCCGTTGTCGTATAATGTATGATAAATACACTCTCATCAATATATTCACTTTAATACAATAAATACTCGGTGCGTTTTATTATATTATTATGGGCCCATACAATTGCTTCAATTGTGAGAATGTTAGGTCCGTGACAAATCAAGGTTCTCCTTTTTTTTTCCCTATCTGTGAATTGAGGGGGACTTTCTTCTGTCTGACATAACCGCTACACGTACACTTTCAAGTACCACATATTTCACCGATTTCATTCCTGTCACATGTCTATTTATAAGTTTACCAGTCGCTTATTTTACCGTCGTACAATTTTCATTGACGCAAAACATCAGACAAGGAGAGGCAGCCCGCAAGAGGACTTTCATGAAATACTACAGATACTATAACACTTCATCGTTTAGCAGTGATTTTTGCCACCCCTGGACAATAAAAGGAAGTTATAGCGCTCGGTTAGGGGTTAAACTATATGTAAGAGCTTCTATTTAATATTATATAACGTTGTATGTAACATTATGTTAGGAAAGAGATACAAAAACGAAGAACCGGGGACAAAAAGTACTTGAGGTGTTTTTTTTCAAGGCGTGAAAGTATATATACAGGGTGTAACAAAATAAGTGTAAAATATTTCAGGGGGTGATTCCTTAGCGAAAAAGAGATAGGGTCTTTCATATAAAAAAAACTTCAATGAAGCATCCCTTGTTAAGATACAGCCCCATAAAGGGGGTACATAAAATTTGTTTTACAATTTTTCTCACAAACACTAAAAATGTAATTTATTTCCAATGTAACTTTTTGTATGATTATTTGTTTACCATTTAAAAATCTATTTCCAATACCTTGTTTCATTCGAAACAAAAAATGTCTCTTGAATTTTTTGCCCAAAAGTAATCAGTTCGCAGCAAAAAATTATTTTACGAACTACAGAGATACATCGTCATAAATGCGAACTGGATTAGTATTGTTATTTTGTAGTTACTACCTGCATCAAAATACATATGATTAAAGTTGAATAAACAAAACTAATTTATTAATAACAAAACATAAAACATGTAGAAATCATAGTAAATGTTCAATATGTCCACCTTCAGTTATTACACATGCGTCTAGACGTGTCGGCGCATTGAGCCAAGTATTCGCTCAAATATTCCTGGATTCTCTCTAATTACCCTGCACGCATCGATGATGCGGTTTCTTAAGTCCTCTACATCGCGAACAGGAGTAGGATAAACCAAAGTCTGTAAATGGCCCCAAGTAGAGAAATCGAGAGGATTGAGATCCGGGGATCGAGCGGGCCAATTCTGTGGTCCTCCTCGACCTATCCAATGATTCGGATATGTTTGGGTTAAATGCTGACGTGCTGCTTAACTAAAATGGGCGGGAGCCCCATCATGCATAAAAAACATATCCCTTCTGACGCCCAAAGGAACTTCCTCCAGCAGTACTGGATGCACTTCTCTTAAAAATTGAGTGTATGCCTCACCATTTAATCGAGGCGGTAGAAAATGAGGGCTAATTAAATAATCCCCAATAACTCCGAGCCACACGTTAAGAGAAAAGTGTTCTTGATGGTTAGCTTGTACAATAGCGTGAGGGTTTTCATCAGCCCATATGTGGTTATTATGAAAATTAATTATCTTGTCCCGAGAAAAAGTACATTCGTCTGTGAATTCGATCGTCTTCAGAAAGTCAGGATTTCTTCTAATCATTTCCAGCATCCAATTGGAAAATTCAAGACGGTTCGGAAAATCTCGCTGTAACAGTGCCTGTACTCGTTGCAAATGGTAAGGGTATAAGAGTTGTTCCTTTAAAATTCGAAATACCGTCATATGATCAACATTTAACACGAAAGCAATCTTTCTAGTACTGCTAGTAGGTTGTTCTTCAACCAAATTAAGTACTGCTTCTTCAAGATGTGTTGTTCTAACCTCTCGATGGCGACCACAATCCTGCGTTCTTTTGTCGAATGAACCATATTCTCGTAATCGTTGATGAAGTCGGGCAAATATTCTATGCGAAGGAAGCTGCCGTTGAGGATACATTTCAGCATATCTTCTAGAAGCTTCTAACCCATTCCCCTGCGACAGACCGTAAACGTAATGCATATCAGCCATTTCCTCATTTGTGTATGCCATTTTAATAACAAGTGAATTATTAAACTAACAAATTACGAACAAAGCAACGACACACAATTAAGTATTAATTCAATTTCAAAAATTTACAAACTGACAGCGTGATACCACTACTAGCGGCCTACTAAATAAATTAGTTTTACATTTTCGTTTTATGACGATGTATCTCTGTAGTTGTTCGTAAAATAATTTTTTGCTGCGAACTGATTACTTTTGGGCAAAACATTCAAGAGACATTTTTTGTTTCGAATGAAACAAGCTATTGGGAATAAATTTTTAAATGGTAAACAAATAATCAGACAAAAAGTTACATTGGAAATAAATTACATTTTTAGTGTTTGTGAGAAAAATTGTAAAACAAATTTTATGTACCCCCTTTATGGGGCTGTATCTTAACAAGGGATTCTCCATTGAAGTTTTTTTATATGAAAGACCCTATCTCTTTTTCGCTAAGGAATCACCCCCTGAAATGTTTTACACTTATTTTGTTACACCCTGTATAATAAAATAGTAACATAGATAATAGTCCTTTTGTTACTACTATTAGAGTTTGCGCAAGAAAGTTTTCGTTATAGATATAAACGTATAAGTATCGTTTTATAATTATAAGGGAAACTAAGCTTTTTGTCGTTTGCGCATGATGTTTTAAGTTGGCTATAATTTGACAGTTTAGACGGAAACATAAAAGTTTACACACGATCTAACCCCAAATTCGCCAGTGGCTGTATAATATGTAATATAAGTAATTTTAATAAAATAAAATGAATCAAGCGTTGGAAATTCTTGCAGCATGTGGTGCATTGAACAATATTTGGTGCACAAATCATCATAGATTTTCTTTTGGCGTCTTGCCTTACAACCTGCTCATAATTGCACCATCCGGTTAACAACAGTCGCATGGTGTTACCCCATTCTGTTTTTAACCTTTCTTTTCCACTTTCTGTGGCCTCCTCAGAGTCGTACTTTCGGTATTTAGCCACCTGTTCCAACATGTGATCTCTTAGTAAACGCACACTGCAACGTTGATATCTGAAAATGTTATAGCAACATAGTAACTTTGTACCTACTGCATTATTACTTTTCTACATATCTATTACTGTCATAACATAAACTGGAATGCAACCTGTCCCACAACCGTTCTTCCGTGGTGGCAATGTCCTCACACAAGATATTAAACAATTCTTTCAACGCTTTTATCCGTTCCGAATCAGCGAAACAAAATCTCGTTTTTATCGAATTTTCTTTCTGCCACAGTTCGCACGACATTTTTTTTAACGAAACACAAATACTATGTATCGAACACAAACAACTTGTTGGTTATATTCATAGGTTATGTTTATACAGGGTGTCCCAGAAATAAAAAGACGGAGTAGCAGGTATGTAAAGTCCGAACAGAAACAGTCCTAAATACACCGCAATAACCAAGAAATTAAAAATTTAATTTTCGATGTTGTTTTTTAGATAAAAAAATTACATTACGGACCTGGCACAGAATGTATGTTTATAATACACATAAGAATGCTCATTTGTAAATAGAAACAAACACGCATTCATAGAAAAATGCGCTTTTATTTGTATAAAACGGGAAAAAAACGTTAAATCGTACGCATTCATACATTTCTGCCAGATGGGCGACCCACTTTATTGCAGACAATATAAGATTGTATTTATTTTTAAAATAAGAAGGTTGTTGCTCTTTAATGTGTTTGTAGTCGGAAACAGCTGATTATTATTATTTTCGAATATTCAACAAATCGTAGTTTTTCTAGATTACAGTAAATATCAAGAATGTAATTATTTTTTTTTAGCAAGTGTAAAATTAAAGTAATTAATGGTTTGATATTTATTATGAAGTATCTACTCCTCCTCCTTTTTTTTAGCACAAGTAATATGGTGGTCTTGAAAAGAACCGATTGTGAAAGTGATGCAGGTGG